>PPHD01021616.1:0-13181 GCA_002909625.1 Bambusicola thoracicus | reverse complement strand
AATACTAACATTAGTGCTTTACTATCCTGTGAAAAGACAATAAGTGTGAAATCAGTTTATTTCTCACCAGTGGTGATATCTAGTTAACAGCAAATCTACAAGACTCACATTTTAGGCATCTTTTTCAAATTTGCTTAATTGCACTGCAAAGTGAAATAAAAATAATCAAGAAATTAATCAGCTTTGCACAAGGTAAATTTTACTCATACTTCATAGATCTCCTATGGAAATACTGATACCCCACAAAGAAGTGTTTAAGAAAGTAAATAAAAGCTCTGCAAAACTGAAACAAAACCACACATTTTTAAGGTACATATTGCACAGTTTCAATCCCACTGAGAAATGTCTGTATTATTTTGCTATGTGTAAAAGAATTTCAAGTATTAAGTAGCGGCTGAATCTAAAAATTCTGCCTCTGTAACAAAGTATTTTAACTTTCACTGAAGTGTTTTACAGGGACTGATGGGACTAGGCACCCAAACTCATCGTAAAGAACATTCTATACCTTGATTATGCAGCTTTAAAGTAACAGCCATCTAACAGCATTCAGATACATTACTGAAAAGCAGGAATGCTTAAACCTAAAATCAGCTGTCTTTGACACGTACAATTACCAACATCACCCTCATCCAACCCCTTGTAACCGTCATGTATAGAGGATAAGACAACCTAAGCAGAGAAATTTTAAGAAAAACACAAAGATAGGAGAATGTTATGACAAATGTTGAAAGTAAGGAGATGGGACTGCCTGCCAAAACAAACAAAATGGATAAATGCACGACTACTGCTGAGAAGTGTCTGGATACCATAGAAGACAACACACACTACATAAAGAGAACATGTAACGAGATGCACAGCTGCTGGCTAGCCCTATTGTAGAAAGTAGGCTGATGCCTATTTAAAGAAGGAACTAACAAGTATTTTTCTGTTTCTTCTGGGAGGCTGGTACTGGATGCTTTCATCTTCACGCAAGACTTTCAGGACTAGTTTTGCAAACTGAGATTCAGTCAGAATCCTAACATTTTGATTGTGAATAGAACCTCAAACAGTAACGCTGCATGAAAAAATGCTTTTGCAGATTAAGAAACAGAGCTTTGTCTCAAAGCTACAGGAGATGAAGGAGAAACTCACAGGATGTGTGATGTTCACACTTGCCTTGAACACACTAATAGATTTTTCAGACAGAAAGAGTGAAAGCTATGAATGCAATCTCTAAGGTATGAAATTATGATTAGAACATGATTTGGAAGGAACCCTAGCTGATGATTTGCCACCATCAAATGAGACAACTGGGAGCAAGGTGGTCATAACCATTCCTCAAACATAGATCTTCACACTGTTTTTGAGTTTTATCTAAACTTTGGTGGTGTTGATCATGACCGAAGATCAACAGTAATTGCAATGGAACTTTGTTTAATATACTTAGACTTCTATGTTTATAACATAAATTTATTAATTAGAGGTAACATTAAAACTCTCCCCAACAAAAGACATCAACTTTATGTTATCAGTGATTAAAAAAAGGAAAAATACTCAGAAGCATTACTGCTTCTGCATTTTGCATTATCCTGCATCAGTACAATACAAAAATGCAGTATACTGTAGCAAGAAACTTATCAGGAACATAAATTTTGTATTTCTGATAATTCTAGAATTGTAAAAAGTTGCCATATTTTTTATGGTTTAATACTGTTATTTTTCCACAGTTAGCTTATTTTGGAGGGGGGTGGGGGTGGGAGGAGGGGGTATATCCAAAATTTGATGCTTTTTACAAAATTCCAGCTTTAAAAAGGGCCTTCAAATAAGTGTTTCTACGTACATGGATTGCATAATTTTATAAAAGTATTTTCAGTAGAAATGTAAACCATAAATGAGAATATGATATTTTTAAACTCTGTGCATACCCACAACACACTCAATAATAAATACTTTAAAAACACTACTGAAGAGAATGGAAATAAACATTCACATCAGAAAGCATGAACAAGTTCTCTGACAACAGCATCTCACAATCACTCCACAGGCAGAAGAAAAGTCTGTCCTTCATTTGCAATAGAGGGTAATGGAAGCTAAATTTTTCTTCTCAAAGTAACTCTGCTTGAAAAATAATTAACAGTGAATAAACAAAACATGGAAAAGAGGGCAAATCCTAGATACTCTCCATCCGAAGCACGAAACAGTAAAGCCATACAACAAACAGATCTAGGCATACTTGGTGAATGAGACATAGATAAATTAAACAATGCTACTGTGAATCTTTCACAAAGAGAATATTCATGGATTTTCTTCCTCCACTTTTCTGCCTGGGCCACAGAACAATGCAGACCGGAATACTTAAGTTGACTTCAGCAAGTCTGAGGACTTCCAGAAACTACCTTCCCAACAACAACAAAGAAGGGCACAATGTTCAGACCAAGGAAAGCAGGGAAATTTCCATTGTGACAGTCATTGTTACCAATGAAGTCAACAAAAAGCATTTCTATTCATTTACCATAGCTCCACAAAATTCTCAATCAACTACTGATGTTGTGGTAGTAGTGGCATAATAAGCACTACATCCTTAGGAAGATATCTTCCCTTCCTATTTAAAACCTAACTTTACGTTCCTCACATCAATCTATTTCTGATTGTAATTCAGAAACCTATTTCTCACTGAAGGAACAAAGCTGATTTATGTCCTGGGGACTGGTCCAAAGTCTTCATTAGACAAGTCTGCATATAAAGTATGGTGAACAGGTATAGGACCAGAGAGATTATCATGTTACAAAGGAGTAATGCAATAAAGATCTTACTCGTGTCCTGGGCTCATGGAAGAGGGGTGATCTCCAGCTAGAAATCCTTCCCACTTGGGAGTAGGCCCTTAAATGGGGTCTAGGAGTCACTCGGGTGAAATTGCATTCACCTGTGCCCCTGCAGCTGACTCAGCACTCAGCTCAGGTGGTCAATCAGAGGTTCAGGCCATGATTCAACTGTTACCATACAAGTAGCTAGTAATTTTCAAAGCAAAAGGGGTGCACAAGAACATAGTGGGATACTTTCTTTGAAAAGTGGCACTATTTCCTTCTTTCTAGATATTTTTTAAAATACTTTTAAAAAATCTTACTCTCCTTCCTGAAGTCACCTCTTTCACCTTTTATTTTATTTAATACCCTATCAGAGCATTAATGTAACTAATTTTAAGAACACTTGCTTCAATTAAAAGGATTCATTCTTCCTTTTTATACTTACTTATAAGGAAGTCTTAAACCTTAAACTTTTATCTAACGTTCTCACTGACCTTCAAATATTTTCACTGAAAAAGTACAATTTGCATGCTACCTTGCACTGGGGATGCAATCTGGAATTTCTCTAACTTGTCTCTATTTCATATGCTTCGGTCTGCACCACAGAGCACTCTCTGACAGCGTGAAATGGATTCCTTTTTTGATTAAAGCAAACTCAAAGATGCACTCCAGGAATGCACCCGGTGCACTCTGACACAAATGAGCATTCAGTTCACAGAACTAGGCTACAGCCAGCCCAAAGTAAAAAACAAAACCAACCAACCTCTCAACCTCTGCATAAACAAAACCAACCCAATCCGACAAGAACCCCCTCCCCATAGCACACCCAGAAACACATTCATGTGGATGGCAGATGGTGGGAACTATTTCCTACTCCAGATTCATTCCTGTTTGTTCAAACCACTTACTCATAAAGACATAACCAACATCACCATTGTAACTGTGAACATTCGACAAGCAGTGAGAGTAACAAAAAGAAGAGAAATGAATGCAGGTCAGACATCATCATTCCCAGACTCTACATTAAATATAAATATCAAGCACAGAAATCTTGTGTGTCATCTATCAGAAAGAATTTTTACACAAACTCAATTTGAGTGCCCAAAATAACAAAGTGCTTCTGCAGTGAGATTTCTCAGAATATTGCCTAAGAAAACTTGCTTTTAATATGAAACATACCGATGGACATTTTTAACTCCCAAGAAAATCAGAGCTGTTTTAGCCAACAGGTAAGCTGCCCCAAATCTAAATTAACACTGAGCACCTAACTTGCCACACAGAAAACATATTTTCAGTACCTCTAAACAGTTCTGGTACCTATAGAGTTTACTACACACATAATGATTCAGTCTTGTCTTCAGAGGAAATATTGTTTGAACTCTGCTTCTGTCGCATTGGAAATTTCCTCCACGGATTTTTGCTACTGAATCAGATGATCAATAAGCATACAAAACATTTTTCTATGTCATCCTACAGTTTTGACATTAAATATTTAAATTAATTCCAGAAATTGCTTTGGAAGTCTAAGCTGTGTGAACCTAGAGCTTAGCACCATGATAGAAGTGTCAAATAGCAATTAATCAAACAAGCTTGCATGCAAATTTACTGTCATTTTCAGAGGGGCAGGAGTTTCTAGGTACTGAAAAAAAGATGAACGTTCTACCGGAAATTCATTAAAGTTTACAATTAAAGGCACAAGGCTTGATCATGCTCTCAAACACCATTCAGACATGTATTATCTGAATTCTGCACAACACACTGTTTGCAGAGGAACAACAGGTGATTTAACAATGCAAACAATCATGTGTCTCAGGGCATCATTCAACCAAAACCTTATGCCAGTAAAAAGAGGAAATGTAGTAGCAATTAAAAATTTGCTTCACAAGTTCAAAAAGACTAACTGTAATCCCTCTCTTCAAGGAAATACTGCATTAACATTTACATATTTACTCATACTTAGCATTCATGGGCTAAATACAAAAGTTAGGTATAAGAGCTCTTTAGGGTAATTTCCTTCAGATCCTCCACTCTCCCCCACTGGTGTCCTGCCAGCTGACCTGCACTCACAGCTGTGAACAGCATTAACTTGAAAACTACACCACCTCACGCTACCAAAGCCTTGCTGAAGTCTAACTAAGGAATAAGCTGCAAGATGCTCACTTTTACTAGTGAAATTCTGGCTTCAGTGAAGTCAAAGGGAGTTTTGTTCACAACTAACAAATTCCTGCTGACAAACAGCTTGTAACCTCTGCTACATCAGGAAACTGACATCAACACATGTATGATGTCCTCAAATCTTCTCTGTCTGACCTTCTATTCTGCCTAAACATCTCACCTCACTTTTCTTAATGGTCTGAAAACTGTTTCATATACAGCAATTAAACAAATTAAAGGAGAACCACAGTGAAAGATTAAATAGGCATTATTCATTTGAGGAGAATGCTACACAAATAAAAATTCCCACTGAAAGATATCAAGAGGATTCTGTTCAGCCAGTTTCCTCTACATTGGGTTCTTGTGGACTGAAATAGCTACTTCAGAAGAAAAAGATTACTTCATACATCTTCTGAATGTAGCCAAATATTTAACTGAGTGTTCCCCTGGAAAACACTCATGCTCCAAGTAGCAGAAACATATCTGAAGTAGAGAGTCAGGGTGTACCTATCATCTCAGAATGTAAATAATTACCTTCTTTTTCCAGCTTGGTTTATTTTTAGAAGAATAAAGCAGCTAGGTAGGGAAGAAACTGTGCAGCAAAAGGAACATCTTGCAAGTCAGCTCCCTTTCTCTCCTTTAAACATCCTGCAAGCGATTTCCCCTTGCCTACTCATCCGCTACCTCTCACTGCAAACTAGGCAACAGGAACTTGCCATTGCATGCCCAAAGCAAATCAGCCACAAGTGTGAACCAGCATGGTCCTTGAATGTTCAAATTATGATAAACAGCCCCTTTAATTTCTCCCTCCTCCAGAAATAAGCCTGTGACCAAAAATCATCAGTAATCCACAGCAGCTGTCTTGCTCACAAACAACTGTGAATTCACTCTACCTTTTCTTTTTTTGTATTTCCCAACTATCAGAGACAAAAGGGGAAAGCTAGAAGAGCAGCTAGGACACCATAAAACATGTTTGTGCAAACAAGAACTCATTCATTATCCCTATTTGGTAAGCATCTAAATGTACCAAAACACAGAATGTAAAACTGAACTACTAGTTGCTAATATATAACATATATAATATCCCAAATTGTGGTTTGGATTGCAAAGAAATTATCTTTATCCTAAGATAAGAATCATGTAACACTGTAATCCTTCACCAATTAAGGACCCAAGATATGTAACCCATTTTTAAAATTTATATATGCCTTTGTTGTTTTTACATATATTACAACTCTTGAATTTATTATTTCAGTAAGGCCGGTTCACTGAGGTGCTGAGAACGCCTTAATGCTCTATGAAACATAGAAAACAGAGTTGTAAACCTTATTTGGTACAAAAAGCAGGAAAACTGCTTGAGCAGGACATTAAAAAAAAAGTAGCAAGAAGTTGGCTTCTAACAGCAGACGTTTATTAGTCATTAGCTGAAGCTGATAATGATGGGCACTCAAGCGCAGTGCTTCTCATCTTTGTTTTCAATGACGATAAACTTCTGCTTGTTGCCAAACAGTTCCTCAAAATGGAGGAAGGTACTTAAACTTGCTCCAGATGAGCAACTGGGTGCATGCCAGTTTTTTTACATGAGCAGTCATAAGCATGTTCCTGCACAGCAGGATGTGATCAAACTATTCAAAGCTGTAAAACCAGGTCTGCTTGCCAGTTACATTATTGCTTCAAGATCAGGGTATTACAGATGATACTTTGCCAGCCGTGAAACCTATTGGTTTTTTTGTTTGTTTTTGTTAAATAGAAAACTCAACATCTTTAATATTTAAAATTCTGTTTAGAACTGACTTGACAATTAAAAATTATCTACAGAATGAAAGTTAGGATGAAAAACATACCACACACACAATACCCTGAATGATAAGCCATCTCTTATTTTGTTTTATAAAATCACTTCTTCCAAGCTGTACCAACTGAAAGGTCCCCTTTCTTCTCTAAATGATAAGTGATTGTAATGACTTACTCAAGTCACCAGCTCCAGCTGCAAACTGTAATCACATTAACATTCCTGTCTTTAAGGTATGATGTGGTTAATAGGTGGTCTGAGATACTGCACTGTATTGCCTCCTGCTGGAAACCACTTTCTTTAAATTATTTTATGAAGATTCCACAATGTGACTGTGGCCATACGTGAGCTTTACTAAATGCCTGCCACTACTTGTATTCATCAAGCAAGAAAGACTCTGGAAGAAAGGCAGAATTACAGTATAACCAACTTGGAAAGTAAGATTTTTCCTTGAACTGGTTAAGACAAAACCGAACATTAAAGACAAGAAACTTATGTTTTATTTCTCATGACAGTCAGCATCTTTCTCCATTTTCTTTTCAGAGGATCAGTCATAAAGCAGACACAAGCTCCCAGTACAACACAATATCTGTTCACTAACAAATATATCTTAGCAAACACAACCAAACAGTTGAGTGTGTTTTTTTAAGGAGGTTGGTACAAGAGAAGATGGATGTCAATGTTTAGCCACGCTTTAGTTGTTTGTTTTTTATTCACTTGAAAATACATACTAAAAGTAGTATCAAATATTTGAGTTTATACCATTTTATTTGTTTTCACACACACAAAAAGTAGTTTGCATATTTGCTCAGCAATCTAGTGAATGATCTAAGATTACATACACATGTGCAGCTCAATACAGTGATAGCAGTGCCTCTATTTGCTTCCTAAGGAGAAATAACATTCACATTTAAAATCTCAAAAAAGATGGAGAGGTGCTCGGGTGTGAAGATTCAAAGAATTTTTTTCATGTGCTTTCTAAGACTTTGGCAGTTCTTCTTTTTAAGAATAAAAAAATTATTCCAGTGACATTTAAACAGAAGAATGACAACTAGCTAACCATTACCAAGAATGCATGCAGCCACAGTCCAGCAAAGTGCACCTTCACAGTATAACTACCAGGAAGGCATTGTAAAACTCCTAGCTTTTGCTAAGCTACTGAAAGATGAGTTGAAATCAGCCAGCATATATTTGGTCAAAAGAAATGCATACTTTACCAATTGCCTATTCTCTAGGAACTTGCTTGAAACCAAAGCAACATGATTGAGAGGGAAAACTTTTGCATTACTCTCTCTTACTGAGAAAAATCAGAAGTCATGTAAAACTCCAGACACTACTTATATCTATGGTATTTGTCAGTTGTCACGGTATTGTGAAGAAATCCATTACAAAGGATAATAGATGTGGCTTTATTAAACTTCTGTCCCAACATTTATTCTCAGATAGGCAGTCTTCTCTTATATGGAACTGGCTATGGTGGTCACTATATGTATCACTGCACAAGAGCAAGCAGAAACAGAGCAACACAGCCTTCACAAAAAGTGTCAGGAAGTATTTAGCTTCCTCCACTGCCCAGTGGCCTCTGAAATTTAAAAGTGCTTTTTCCAAGAGAGGCACAGCATACTAAAGGCTTACTCTATCTCTGCTTTGCCTCAGTCTGTTCTCATCAATCCACCCTTATATTTGATGTCACTTTCACTGAAAAGAAAAAGATTTTAACTTGGAGATGTTATGAACACCTGAGGCGACCTCAGATCTAACTTCTAATAATTTGCGTTTGCTATGCTAAGCATATACATCCCCTGAATTATTCCTAGTCCCTTTGCGGTCTAATGTAGGAATCCCTCTCCTATTGTTCTTGCTGTTAGCATTGTAATAACTACTGCTATTGCAATGTTAACAAAAGACTACTAATAATTCAAGTACTGTATGAATTCCCAGGGAATCATCAAGTAAGAAATGCAAGTTGAAATGATAGGATCTATTTTCTAGGTTTGATAGCTACAGTCATAAAAGAATCACATATATGGAAGCACAACACATGAGTAATAAAGTTTTATAAACAATAACTAATTTTTAAAAATGGTATTATAAATTGCAAATACTATCACAGGATTACAGCTTAATACCAAATACTGAAAATTTTTGGGAGTACGTGTTTTGCTCTATTCATTAATTTATTTTTTCATCTGCACTACCTATGTAACATTACCTGTGCTTTTTGCTGTCAGGCCTAAAGACAGCTTTGCTAGCTGTGGCAATTAGCCCGTTATTATCTAAAATAATGACCTTTATTAATTTCCAAGTTGATTACTTGGAAGAAAGACTTGTATGAATGTCTGTATATTATTTTTGAACAGGTAGCTTAAAAATCAACTCAATTAAAATGTATATTATAACACCCTACAATGACATTCTTCCGATGTCCTTCATAAAATATTTAAAGTTCAAGCGTGTCTGAAAGTTTACTTCACCAAAGAAGCAAAATCTCACAGAAGAAAAATAAAACTACCTAAGTATTCTTCTCTTGTGCTAAAAGCTTCTTTCTTATAAGCTGCCCACTTTCCCAATGCCCTATGCAAAGAAATCCAATCATAATTAAAAAATAAAGAGCATAACTTTTTTTGGCAGAACAGTTGTATGTGCCCTAATAGCATAGCATATGTGCTATATGCTATAGGTGTATATATATATATAGCTATATGCTATATCTTCATTACTATAAGAGCAAAAGAAAACACAGTGAAAAAGTGAACCTTCAACATTAACATCAGCAACATTAACATCCTTTGTAGTGCACATGGGATACAGACACAAAATATGCTAGGCATCAAGCAGATGAGTCTTTCAAGGCTGCAGTAGGATAGAATGCAAAGACATCAATAGCAAAACTAACTAAATAAATAAAAAGGTGAGAATTACAGAGTGGAAGAGTATCTTTTACAGAAAGACATGTCAATACAAAATAAATTCAATCATCATTAATACTAGTCAAAATCGCAAATTTGACTTTAAATCTAATTCTGTTAGAATTAAAGAATTATTTAGATATAGGTTCACATTCAGTGAACACTGAAATTTTCAACACTGGAACAAGACATAGATGAAATTTCTTGCCTTGCATGAAAGCATAAGGACGTTCATCCAGTCTAAAATTCTGTGAGATGTAGACCCCTACTTAGTATTCCTCTTTCTACAGACTACTCCTATTGAGTTAAATCTAGGTTAAAAAGAAAATTAGGAAAGAAAGCTGTGGAAAAAAACGCCAAACATAACAACTCTCCTATGAGATAGGAAAAATAAGGAGACACTCTCCAAGGTGAAGAGAATTAAGATAATATTCTTCTTTGAAGATAGGAAAGCAAAGAGAATGATCGATCTGTGCAGAAGAGAATACATCAGATTGTTTTAAGCTACACAGCAGAAGTGTTAAACATCGAGTCAAGGACCACATGCCGATTTTCAGCTCCTGAATGTAACACAATAAAGGGAAGAACTGCTTGCTTTGTCACATGCGACAGTCTTATCTCCCCTCAATGTACATTTCTGTCACTTATAACTCTTTACAAATCCTTGAGTCCCAAACACAAACTACTTTACACATCTACAGAATACTGGAAAATTAAGATCTTAACACCTTTTTAGATTACTCAGTATAATGAATGCTATATTTATTTATTTTTACAGGGTCAGCTAGTGACCAGGTAGAAAGAACACACAATGCTTCCTGTGATATAGATTGGTGTCATTCCAGTGACCACTACTGCCTTGAAGAAACTGTTGCTTGTTAATCAGCCATTTATTATATGGGCTGTTATTGAGATTTTCAGCATAAGAAAGTTAACAAAGTAAATTTATTCCCCAAAAGTAAAAATAAATAAATAAAATAAAATAAAATAAAAAAATTGGCATTGAGTGATTACATACTTGTAAAGACTTACTTGAGACAAAGCAGCATCCCGTTCTTCTATCACTGCATTCATTTCCTCAGCTATTATTTTCTTTTTACGTTCCTTGGTCCTGTGTATTCGATTCAGAATTATAGCTCCATTCTTCAGTATATCTATCCCTGTGTCTGCATTGTTTATTCTGTTCAGTAATTCCTGTAATGTCTACCAACAGCATTATATGTTAGTCAGACATGAAGTTTTAATATATTTTATTTAATATAGGGTTTTAATTAATAGGCACATGTGAATTGTAAATTGACTGAGTGAAGTTATTGAATTTTCATATTGCAGCAAAGATGTACATTATTAGTGTGTCAATTCTTCTTTTTCCCACATCTTAGTTCTTGAAACCCACTCAATTGAACTTAAGCCTCTAAGATATAAGACTGACATCAAGAAATCTCCTCAGAGAATGGCTTACCATGTCATTTTCTTCAGGGTTAATATTTTCTAGCCTAGAAAAAAGGGACACAGAAAGCCTGATCAGTAGCATTTCCTTAGAGCAGCAAAATGAGTTCGCTTTTTAAATCTTTAGAACCTCAAGTAATTTCATTCTACTAGTCTTTAGAGTCAACCATGACACTGAACATATTAAAGTGCCACCTGCTCGACTCCATCTTTCAATAATGCTCCATATCTTCAGCACTGACTTCAGACTGTTAAGTTATTAATGTTTACTGCTATATATGACTACAAGGATCAATTGTTCATATGTGCTTAGATGAAGAAAGTTCCCCAGTGAGAGAAATGACTGATGCTCTTATTTTATTTATTTCTGGACTTACAACTTTTACACAACATTCTATTTTTGTTGTTTTTAGTGCACCACAAATGTAACAGAACAAGACTTTTGTAAAGACTGTGGTTTGTTTTCCTTTTTCATTTTTATGTAATTATTTTCCCACCTGTCTTCCAAAAGGAGGAAATGGACTAGTTGAAGTTTCCTAAAAAATGTTTTGCTTTTGTATCTTGTACAAAACAGCAGGTTAGGACAACCCCCTGAAAGGTTCTTATTCAAGCACATAATAAGCTGCTTCTGATTTCATAGCACATATTTTAATCTGTCAAATATAAAAACGTTATGAGGAATTTAGTTATACACAGTAGAACACTGTGTATAACTAAAAGCAGTGAGTGATAGTGCAAAGATCTAACAAATGGGATAGTATATAATTTGCTTAAGCTTAATTATATGGCCAGCATATCATTTACAACATATATATGTATTTTGAAATTGAGGAGACCACTATTCTGGAAAAATGAGTATATTACAATTACACCACTTCACTGCTACTTATTTAACAGTCAATTTAAAAAAATGGTTCTATCACTTGTATGCTATTTAAAAGACAGAAATAGTAGCCTCTAAACATCTGCTATACAGCAACGCACACTTTTTCAGTGCTGCGATAGATGCTGCTCTAAGGCCAAGACTATAGCTAGCAAACATCATAGAGCACTTGACAGAACATTAGCACCTTTTACCTTAAAGAATTAGTTTTACATATAATGCACAGCAAATCAACCATACAAAAATTAATTGCTTAAATAAAAAAGAAGCAGTTCAGAATGCACTACTGTGTACAGTAGCTAGTATGTTTATATGGAGTTTAAAAGCAGTAATTACTCCAACGCCTACATTAAGCATCAGAACTAAACAAACAAAAAAAAGAAGTAAAAGCTAATTTTTGCTCAGTTGTAGATATATTCATAAAGTAACATAAATCATAAAATCAGAACTGGTTCCTTGAGTTGGCTTCTCGTAGAGTTCTTACTTTGGTTTTATATTTATTGCTGCAAGTTTCACTTCATGAGAGACTTAAAAATGGATCTTAAGCTAGTTTGTATTCAAGATGACAGGAACAGTATTTGCCAAAGTAAATTGGCAGGACTGACCTGGCTTCTCTAGAGGACTTCTATCCTGCTAAAAGTATGGGTCAACAAATCACCCAGCCAACCATAAGGCTGGGTAAGCAGGACACCTTAGACTGGAAATGGGGGGTGGGAAAAAGAACATAAACTTCTACCATAAGGGTAGCTTTTCAGCATACTGCTGTCACAGAAGATGCATTCTTCTAAGGTGACAATATTTTTTAAAAAGCAGCATCCAGAGCTGAGTATTTGCCTTGATGTCTCTCTTGATTTCAAACATCAATAATCAAGGGTTCCTTCTCCCCCCATCTCTGAACACATTACACTAACATGTACCCTAGGGCTAACAGAATATAAAGAATTTCAGTTGCTACAGTTAAATAATGACAATAGAATTGCTATGGCACATAATTTAAAGCGAGCATTAAAGCATTTGATAAGAGTTGACAGCCTGTTCAGTATTGCCCTCTTGCAGAAATCTCTGGTTGGAACAAGTCCAAAGCAGATGGAGGGAGTGACTTGTGCTCTAAAATTTGATGCTTGTGGCACAAGTAGCCTAAAAACATTACAAAAAATACTTTATAGGCTTCACCTCTCAGTCAGAAAGCTTGGTATTTTAAACAACTGCAA
>PPHD01021614.1:0-13183 GCA_002909625.1 Bambusicola thoracicus | reverse complement strand
AGGGTGGTCAGGCACTGGAATGGGCTGCCCAGGGAGGTGGTGGAGTCACCAACCCTGGAGGTGTTCAAGGAAGATTTGGACATTGTGTTGAGGTTTAGTGAGAACCATTGGTGATGGGTGGATGGTTGGATTGGGTGATCCTGTGGGTCTTTTCCAACCTTGGTGATTCTATGATTCCTAAGGTTGAATATGACTTTCAGGATGTCCAGGATAGCAATTGTGTGTTATTTCAGTTTCTTACCTGAAATAGTACAACTATCTTCTGAAATCATTGTAGCATGGTAAATCATTGTCAAAGCATTTCAAGGTATTTGATCACTGGCTTTATTTTGGTACATTCTCTATTTTCAGACACAGTCAATGCAGTGGACATATGAAATCAATGGACTGCTTCCACGGACCCCACCACCTACAAGCCCAGCAAAAGTAGTTTCTACCAACAGTTACATAAGATCAGCCACAGTTCAACAGCGCAACTTTTTACGTGAGAATCTGAAGCTTACAACCACGGGGGTATCCTCACCTATCAAGGGTGCACCTTTAACCCTGAGAAGAAAATAGAGAAAGTTGAGCTGTGATTTTTCTTTTCCTTCTTTGTTCATTTTGCGGGGTAGATGTCTTTGTCAAATAAACATCCACCAGTGACTTTATATGGGTGTTCAGGCTTTCCTTGCTCTTAATGTACTGTTAGATCTATGCTGTCGTGCCTTATAAGATCACTGGATGGATAACTCCCACCTTCTTTTTTCACTGGGATTGTTTTTGCTGACTTCACTAACAGAATGTAAATTTTATTTGTGCCTTTACTTGATGGTGGAATGTACTTTAACAAAAAAAAAAAAAAAAAAAGGCTTGGCGCAGAGTAAGTGCTTTCTTGGCACAAATACAGAATGAGCATCACTGCTCAGGAATGGGGAGCTTGAAAATAACCTATGTAAGTCGGTGTGAATGAGTACCAATAAAACCATTTTAGCACCGTGTGCTTGAGGATTTTGTTTTTGTCACACATTTTAGAGAAGCTATTAGATAAAATGTTGGGAACATATAAAACAGTGATGGCACTGTTTAATCTCCCATTTTAAATGCAGTGTGCCCTGTTTTGATCAGAAACCAGGTATTCAAGTAAGAATAAAATTTCCCTTCCAAATACAGTACGCAACACATGAAAGACACTGTCACTAATGATATCTGGTATGTTTCTAAAAGAGAATATGTCTTAAATCATTTCTGTTATATGCTATTGGGAACACAAATACAGCTAGATTTCTTAGGAATGCTCTATCTGCATGTGTAATTGAAGGAAGTATTTCTATAACTGTAAGAAGTCAGCATTTACAGTTCAGGAATATGCAATGGTTTCACAATGGATTATGGTATTCAGGAAGAATTTCAGTGACAATTTTTTCTTGTCAAAGCTTTGTTTTCCTGGTTTTGCTTTCAAATGGTTTTCCTTTCCCATTTGAAATGATACCTGTTTGCAACATGCTCAAATGAGATGGATTATCAGGTGGCATATAACTCAATCACTCAACAATTATGTGTTTCTCACTTCAGAAATTTTATTTCACAATTAGCTTGTCCACATCTGCTATTGCATCTAGTAGATTTTCAAATTTGGTCATACATTCCAGCGTTAAAAAAATCCGTGACAAACGTTTATCTGATTACATCTGGAGTACATTTTCAAAGGTGAAGTTTAATTGGATTGTCTGTCTCAAGAGGGAAACATCATCTGTTACTTCTGAACCAGGTTACAGACTTTTCCAGTACATATAAGGCCACTCAGGATTTATGCAAGATGTGTCAACTGCATCTGTACCTTTTTTTTACTAAATGAATTACATCATCTTATTTTTCAGGAGTTTGAACTGAAAATATTTTTTCAGGTGAGAACATACTTGCAAAGGTGATTTGAATAGGGACCATTATATCTGTGTGCTTTTAACTTCCACAGTGTTTTACATATTCTCCACATACTTCTATGGATTCCACTGACTATATACGCTGTCTCTTAAAAATAAATTCCTTTCTACTTTGTGACTTCATGCTTTGCACTTTTATCAGTGGTATGGTTGTATTCTTTATGGTGTAAGAGCAAATTCTAATTCTGCGTGTCTTTTAAAAACTACTTTCTAAGCAGCAGCTCTGGAAGATTTCCAGAATGATAAGTTTTATTATCTTCTTGCTCTCTCTAATTTTTTTTAATAGAATTACTGAGCCATAATTGAAAATCATGGAGTTTCAGCCCATTGACATGAAGAATGAGTATGAGAAAGGATTATAAAGTGATGGTTTTTATCCATAAAGACTGAAATCCAAAGCTTCTGGACTTCCCATTAAATAAGAATTTCAGAAGCGAAAGGCAAGATGCACATTATCCCCCATCTTAAAAATGTAATATATAAAAGAAAATAACTGCTGGAAATCAGTCTAACCACAGTTGTTGCAGCTAGAGTATAGATGAAAAGGGAAGGAAAGGGAAGAAAAGTCCAAATGATTTCCTTAGCATTCCTTCTAAATTACCATTTATTATCATAAGCTTCTTACAAGGAAACGGGAGAAAACGAACGTAGACTCAGTGTTACTGCTCTTGAAGAAGGACTTGTGATGTTTTCTATGGACTCATGTTAGAGCAACTGCTAGCAGAAATTGAAAGAGAAATAATTACCTTTGTTTCTCCACATTATAGCAGAAGGGATGGAAAAATAAGTACCTCTTCGTTTCAATCTATTTGCAGATACAGTAGAATCTCAGGTAAGCTGGGGATATCAATTGTCAATGGAAATAATAGTTCTTAGTTTCTAATAATTTTGATTAGAGATCAAAATGTACTTGTACTGACCCTATTTATACATTTTAATATAGTTTAATATCAAATTAACAAAATATAGTGTTTTTTCACAGTCAGTATGACACTTAATGCCAACTTCTTAATCATACACTTATATGACAAACATGAGTTAGCTCTCTGTCTGCTTGTCACTGGCTTGGAAGACATGGTGGTTGGCTAACCAGTGCAGGCACCACCTGTTTCTTTATATTTCATTCCCTTGTCTCTCTAT
Organism: Bambusicola thoracicus; assembly: GCA_002909625.1. NCBI lineage: Eukaryota > Metazoa > Chordata > Aves > Galliformes > Phasianidae > Bambusicola > Bambusicola thoracicus. The sequence goes on along the minus strand of PPHD01021614.1, from coordinate 10,121 downwards.
GCCTGTCTATAATGATTCATCTTTCAGAATAATTTAAAAAAATAAAAGGATGAAAACCTTGTTAAGCAACGTTATTGTAAAGCAGAACTTGTTACTCTGGAAATGGGGTCTATGTTTATATTTCCTACTAAGATACTGTACAGCATTTGACATTGCTCTCAGCAATTCAGCCCATGGTTTTCTGTGACACATCCAGCAGAGGAGACAGTCTGCTCTGATAGATTGCAAACCAGCATTCAGGCTTCTAATTAATGATCAGCTGAGCTTTGTTTGACAAAAGATTACATAGAAGAATACCTGCCACTGGCAGCTCAGCTTGGAGTGGGTTTTGCTGCTGCATAACTCAGAAGATTTCAAGATTTCTTGTTCTGCTTATGTCTGGCTAGCAGTAGTATCACTGATACGCTAAGACGTTTTTACACCCCATCTCCCTAGTTATGAAAAGGTTTGAAAGTATTGAACTTTCCCCTCCATAATAATAAGATCTGAACGGTATCACCTGTGTCAGTGCAGATTTTGTCTGAGTCAGGAGAATTGAAAGATAAAGGCTGCTTTAAGCACAGAAAGTAATCACAATCAGGTAAAGAGCCCACTGGGGCATGGGGCCATACACACTTCTACCGCAAGTTACAAGGAAAGATGTTATTTTAAGACAGCTCTTTGGGACCAAAGCCAGGTTAGCAGAGGACATAATGCTGAACCAACAATGTTCCTACTTGAACAAAATAACATGGCAGCAGCCAAACCTGATTGTGCACTTTTTATCCTCTGATAACAAACCCAGACCATCTAAAGAAATGGAAACTTCTGACGCTCTCCATCCTTCATTCAGCTAACAGCAGAAAAAAATAAAAACCTCTACATTAATAAATAGTACCTGGAGAAAGTCTTAATATCTGAAGTAAGAAAGAAAATCCCTGGCTTTCTGCTGCTATGTGTTTAATAATTTTATATCTCCCTGCAGTGACTGCTCATTCTAAGATAAACGACTGAGCAGTGCCTTAGTGCTGACACAGATCACGGTTAGCTGCTAATGGAATGTTAACTGCTTTTTAAGTAACTCTGAATAAACTTGCTGATCCAGAGAAGATTCATCTAAAAAGGAATCGAATTCATCTACTAGCTTTTCTGCTTCCACTGACATGAAACATACTCTTCCACAGTTTACATTATTTCAGTTGTTGTGATAATGATTGTGTCACATTTCCTACAGTAGGATACTTTACATTTTGAGACTGTGGCATGATGACAACGTGGTGACAAGGATGACAATGTCACTGCATGGAAGTCTGTCCAAAAAGCATGTGGTGGCTAGAAAATTAAAGAGAAAGACACGCGACATGAGGTATCTTTGATTATTTTTTTCCTTTAGGCTATGATTTAACCCATTTACGGCAAAGTATCCAGTTTCTCATGCTCAGTAGTAATAATAAATGTATTATTATTATTGTTAAGTCAGTGATAAAGTCAGTTCTCCAGAACAGATAAACCTGATAACTCACTACTCATCCCACCACATCGCTACACAGCAAGTGCTACCAAGTCAGATTGGCACCAATCTAAATGACAACAAGAAATCACATACATAGCAAAGGAAGACGTAAAAAAGTAAAATCCTGTCACTTATTAAATGAGCAGTGTTGGTATTTGTCATGTGGAATCCTGTGTACCAGTTTGTACAAAAAGCAAAGTCACTTTTTTTCCATTAATAATAATAGGTTTGAAAGGAAACTGCAGGCCTGTCTACTATCAGCCTGATATCATAACTGCAAGGTGTAAAGGACAGCTGCATCCTGATCAGACCTGATTACTTTACATAGTATTGAAATGCAAAATGTACTTTGAAAATCAGTGAAAACCTGCAATTGTTTTTCTCAGAAGAAGACATAAGAATTTCCTCCACCCATGATCGTTGTTTGCTAAAAGCAGAATCTCAGAAGACGTCTCCATTTTGAAAGAACTGCTCTCTGAAAATGAGTTTCCTGATGACTTGTTAGCAAACAGATTTCCAGGTGAGATATGGAACATCCACAGTCTTTGATAAATATCAGGTACATTTTTCTCATAGTCCTCTGATTGAGGTATCATGACTGGTAATTGGGATCCAGTGTTTAACTGGACAGTTTTGACAACAGTCTGGAACACCTCTGACTGCCCAATATCAATGGAAGAAACAATCCCGAAGATTAATTAGGTCACCAGTGTGTATTGCCAGGATTCAAAGTGTGTTTATGAAAAATTCTTCTGCTTTGTATACCATGAAGTTAACATGCATGCATCTAATACAGAAACAGAATAGTGTTGATTTTTATTCCTTGCAAAGTAAAATACACTCTTGCAAAACTACACTTGGAAAGTCAAGCAGAATGGTGAGAAGGTCAGATGCGTGCCTGAAGATTTAGAGCATACACGCGTGCACAGCAAGGAAGGCGCACAGCAAACACAGGGAGAGCCCTGATTCCACAGACTTGCATTGCTTCTGGCATGAATTGATACAAACGTCAAACTTTTGATTTTGAAATACTCCTCTGAGCCATGCAGCTACTCGGCTGGCATTAATTGGCACCTGCATTCCATTTATCATTGCTTTATTTCCCACTGATTGTTTGCTATCTTGGGGGAAAACCAACACTATACAACAAAAAAGAACTGCTACCTGCTCTAGGTCTGAGTCCTACTGTGCTCAGCTACCAGCTATTCATCAGTGTGATTTCTTAGTGAACCTGAATCTAAATCGCATAAGGACATATTAAGAAGGAGAGACACAGATATGTGATGCCAGTACTACAAAATTCAATGTCCACGGTGAAGAAATCACACTGCATGGAAATTATTTCTAAGGAAACTTTTTGTCCTTTAGCATCTGAGTGCAGTGGCCATATCAGGGATTAATTGCTAGATGATGCTCCGCTATGATGCTGAAACACCAAGAGGCTGCAGTTGCGTTAGATTATCTCATTAAAAATACTACTAATTGGGGGTGCAACTTCTGTGAGCCCTTTGGTCACTTGCAGGTCACAGAATTCAGCTCCTCCAGTTCAGTGACAGCAGGCGTTGGAGTTAGGACACCTGTGGGTGCTTCTGCCTTGGGCAGCAGAGGACATAGGGCTGAGATGAAGCTTCCAAAGGGCTCCCCTGCTCCCTTCCCCCTGTACTGCAGTGCTGCAGTGCTGCATCTGCCAGCATCCAGCAGCAGCATTTAAGCCAGGGCTGTGCTGCTGTAAATATGGAGAAACAGCTGGGTGATATTGCCAGTGGGGGTCCCACAGCTTTAAATATAATCATTGCATGGTCCTACATAATCCTTATTTTAACTTCCAGTGCATGCTGCAAATTATCTCTGCACCCCCTCCCCAGGTTCATATTAACAAGAATGAATTATAAAGCGTTTAGCTTACTGATGATAAGTGATAGTGAATTGTGCCATTGCTCTTGGGAGGAGATTTTATCTATCCGGTGCATCTGGAATGTATAGTTGGCTGCAGTTCCTGTAATTTCTTGGAATGTGAGAAGTAAATACAGTTGGCTATTAAAAGAGAGGATTAATGACAGAATCAGCTAGATAGATTATCAGTGTCTATACTAATGAATCAAAAGCAGCTTGGAGAGGGGAAATGTGAATATAGAAGGCTCACAGAGATTATCCGGGTAAGGAAGAGACAGCCCTCTGTGGTGGACAGTTTCACCTTAAAGAAAGTAGGACAAGACAGCTGGCATAGAAAACTGACAAGGTTATGGGGGATTGTTCAAACCAGGAACAGGAGGAAAAAAAAATCAGCAGGTGTTGTGGAACACTCGGGTCAGATGTGGACATCTGCCAGGACTGTTGATGTTATGGTAGTGTCTCTGTCCCAAGTAAGAGAGAAATTATAGTGCATCTGGGGAGGAAGCAGTGCAGTTCTCAGTGGCACAGTGAGAAAAATCAGTGAAAAGGGATTGCCTGACAATAAAAGTAAGAAATACCAACCACTATCCAAATATCTCATAGAAAGAAATATAATAATACTCATAAAACTTAGTAATATGAGCCTTAGTACTTTGGGAGAGGACTATTGTCATACTGACTGCAGAGTAAGTGGGAAAGAAAGAGTAGCCCTTAAATGCAGTGCAATACCACAGCAGTGGCACAGTTCCATAAAAACAGACTGAGAGATTTTGGAGGGGAGGAGGCAATGAAGGAGAGGATACAGGTACAAGAACAGATGGTTCCCAAGAATGAGAGCACTTTGGTGGCGTAACACTACCAGCTACTGGCTCAGAAGAAACAACACCACATTCATAATCTGAAGATGAGCAATGGGAAAAAAAAAAACAAAAACGCACAGAAGAAGACATATGAACCCACACACCTTAAATCAAACAGATCTCTATTTAATAAACTTGCATTTAGTAATATTGCTTGATGGAGAAAAGATGAATGGTTTAGAAGAATTCAGTTCCCCAATAAAATTTCACTGGGTTTGATTCTTTTCCAGAGAGTATAAAAGGTAATTAAAGCCCATATCAAGACAAATTTATCAAGGCCATATTTTTACATACAATATAACCACATCTAGGAAAAGTAGAGAGTATTATTTTTAACATAGCAACATAAAGAAACAGTCGGCGTTGGATTTGTGAGCACATAATGGGCATCATTTAAGTAATTTAAAAAAGAGAAATCTCCACTCTGCAGTATTCAATAAAGCCTGAAGAAGGAGCAGAGCTTTCTCCTCCGATGACAGTCACAGTTACTGACACAAATACCACCTCCCATCCCTTGCTGTTCTCTTTTACATAAATATTACATGCTTCTAAACATCAGCATGTAAATACACAAACTGACATACCACTTTGCTTCTTTCCCTCAGGCAAAAGCATCTCTTTGAGGGAAGAGTGGGTGTACAGAAGGAAATGTTAACTGAGTTTTCAGTCTCTCTCTCCAGACTACAGAACAACAAACCAGAAGGGATGGGGTGGGTGGTCAAATCACACCACCACAGCTTGGGGCTGGGAGAATGCAAGCAAGTGGTGACAAACTGATGTCTGAGTGAGGAAGAGTTCGACCTCGCCTGAATGAAACAACTGGGTTTGGGAACCCAACAGCAGTCACAGCTCAAAAAACCCAGCTCTCAAACTGCTCTCATTGATTGTATACTCTTCCTGTTAATAACTCAAGCAAGTAATTAAAGTGTCTAGTGGAGATGAACACCCCCTGTGGATTCTGGAGGTGCCAGCATGCCTAGAGTCCTGTTCTGACACTATCTATTTGAGGAAGTGCTTGATATCACCCAGCACTTTAATTTCATAGAATCATAGAATCACCAAGGTTGGAGAAGACTTACAAGATCATCCAGTCCAACCGTCCACGTACCACCATTTTCCCACTAAGCCATGTCTCTTAGTACAACATCTAAATATTTCTTGAATTTAATCGTATTTAAACATATTTCTTGATTTTAAACATAAAAGTCAGTTTTTTTGAGGTGGTCTGTCTTGTTTTGAATACTGGAAGTTTGACTTGAAAGTATTTTTTCTCATTTCCTGGATATTTTTAACTGTCTAAACAGGCTTTTGAAATAGTTGGGACATGTGTACTTGAAAATATTTCTTTGCATTTCTTTTAATTTAGCTGAGAAGATCCTGAGTTGGAAGTGACCCACACTGTTCACTGTGTCCAACCCCTGGCTTCACATAAAACCATCTAAAATTCAAACCATATTTCTTTTAATTTCATATTAAAAAAAAAAAAAAAGTAACAAAAAATGTCCTTGACTTCATCAAAACTCAGTATCCTATATTTCTGTAGGATCTAATCAGTGATTCATTTCTCATTGTCTCCGCTGTCCTAAAATCATGCTGTAGGGGCAATCCCTGCAATCTTTCCATTTTCAAAGGACTACAATTTTAAAATAAGAAAAGAATGAGAAAGCAATCTAAATTTCTAAAGAGCCTGAGAGGCATGGTGTGAACTAATGAAAACAGGGGGGCTGGATAAGGCTGTGCATATGTAGTTCCCACGTACAAAACCACAATGAGACAATAAAAGCTGCTAGCCAGTAATTTGAAAGGCGTGAAAGCTGTGCTGCAGCTGCTGAGCTCAAATTGCTGACAAATATCGGACTGAAAATGGGAAAATGGGTTCCTTCTGGACCTGTTAAAACTCGAGGTCAAAAGGAAAGAGAAAGGACCATTATCTGTCATTTATGTAGTAACTGCAAAAAGACATTAACTTGTTTTATGCAATGTTCGTGTTACTCTGTGCAAAGGGCTGCTCACACTAAAGGCATGCTGGGTTGACAAGAGCCTATGTAAGGTGTGGAGAAGCTGTATGAGTCAGTCTCAGTGGAAAGCAGTTCATGGCCCCAGCAGGCACAAGGAGAATTTCCTTGGCAGAGCCACATAGATTGTGAATCCTTGTAGATGGGGGCCCTGGCTGAAACAGGACATGAGGATCTGAGTTTTGTCTCCTGTTGTCTTTGGAGAGACTGGACTTCATGTCAAAGATGTCCCTCTTCACCATCAATTTCTCTTCCTACCAGTAAAAAGACAGCCAGTATGTGTAATTTGGTTACCTGCCTGGGTGTGAAAGAGATAAATGGACATAGAGCTGTAGGCTCTTCCACTTCAATATCTGTTAAATGGCAACTACAAGTGAAGTAGAGGAAGAACTGCTGTAAGGGTCCCTCTGAGTGTTAAGACATACTTGTAGAAAGTTGGTAAAAACAACATAGTTTCTGTGACTTGACAGCAAGTTTAACTTCAGACCTTCTACTTGTTTATTGCCTAAAGATTTAGAGAGTCCTGGGGAGCCAGGGCTTATTCTTGTTTTTTTCTCCAAGCTGTGGCTTGACAGCATTGGGCTGGAATTAGGCTCTGGAGGACTCAATGTGTTTGTAACCACAGGCCAGGAAGATTGATAGGCAATGAATTATAACCTCACAGACAAGAAAAATACATTTTGTGACTGAATTCCTGTGGACATTTATGATAGGAAGTAGCCATAATGTCCTTGTCATTGCCTAGCAAAGTGCAGCTCTATTTCAGTGGCAGATGGGGAACTTCACACCAGCTGAGGCTTTGGTCTTTTTGGCCTGTATTTGCCAGAATCTTTATACAGGTGTGGACAAGGATCATGGAGGCTGATGTTTTCAAAGTCCTTATCTTGAGGACAGAATTGCAGCCAGTTTCTAGACCATGATGGTCTCCCAGATTCTGATAGTGGGTAGCTACTCTGTTTGTGCCAGTAATGCAACAGATCTTGGTACAGTTAAGAGTTCACTGGGGCCACTGGTACTGCTGTGTTTTTAATTGGAGTTTTTGTATATGACTTTTGTACTACTCATATAATTGGGTGTCTGGGACCATGCCCCTCCCAGAGAAGCCACAGTAAATCACCTCCAAACTCTGATTATGATATCGTCCTTGGCACTTATCACAGTTTAACAGAAATAGCTAAAAATTTCACTTTATGTCTTAATAACAAATAAGGGATGTGAAGAACTTTTTTTTTTTTCTTAATAATTGCCTCAGCAATTGAGCTAATAAAATGGTGATTCATTTTTAATCACTGAAATGTGTAACAATTAAACCTCACTAGCTTATGTATACAACCCTTGAAAAGAACAGGGGACGCAAATGTAGCAAGCTTCCCACTTGGTTTGTAGGCTGATAATTTTGCTTTAGTTGGCCACTGATTACCATCTGGTGCAGTTTTTCCATCTATCAAGTGTGGCCATCCAGGAAGATGGGCATAAGGAAGATCCCATAAGGAGATCAGGTGTTCCACAAAGGTGAGAGCTTGGTGCCTCACTCTGATAGCATACCCAAGGCAAGCACTGGGCTGGATACCTAAGCAGTAGCAGCAGGCCCAACCAAGCAAGTGGCCGCTTGGCCCAGCACTTAAATAACCAGCTTTCCTGGAGCAGGGCCTACATGGCCTTGCACCATTGCCTGGTGTAGGTAAACCTTTTGGCACCTTTAGAGCAAGGGAGAGGTCTGAGGAGTAGGTTATAAGGCACAGAAGACCTTAATGCTCTGGTGCTGCAGAAGACACTTCACTTGATTCACTATATGAGTGAATGCTTTTTCTTGACTGTTACCTAAATAAGCATTTTCAGACTCACCATTGCCTACAGGGAAGACCAAGGTCTCTTTTCCAAGGGCCCTCTCCCTTCCCATGCAGTCTATGAGGGATTTCAATGCCCTGCTCCCATTTGTGATTACGTCTGAACAGGTACCCTTGTTCTCATGCAAACCCAGCCCTTGGTGCAACCATAGTCATACTTTGCCTATGTGGAAGTGGTTGAAAAGTTACATTTAACTGCTGGTGCTGGACTGGTAATGCAGTGGGGAATCAGAGTGTGTACAGAATTATGGAATCATTAAGACTGGAAAAGACCTCTAAAACCACCTAGTCCAACCACCAGCCCATCACGCCATGCCCACTGCCCATGCCCCTCAGTGCAAAAAGTATACGGTTCTTGCACACCTTCAGGGGTAGTGACCCCATCCCTGGGCAGCCTGTGCCAGTGCATGACTAATTGTAGATTTTGTATAAAAGCGTTTTTAAATAGAAGATTGTATGGCATAATATGTTCATAATGTCTTTGAGATGCTGGTGTGGAGCCAGCGCGAGTTGAGTAACACATGGTTCATTAGCGAGCTAACCCACTCCAACCTTGTATCCCTCCTCTTAAATAACTTTAGTTCAGCAACAACAGCATTTTACACTTTTTTTTTCTCAGAGGAGTCACAGGCTGACTTCTTCACCTCAGAAGGTTCAGAAATAGAAGCTGAAAATGAGAAGATACAAATGAAACATCATCAAAACTACAGAATAGTTACTCCTGGTTCATAGCACTCTTTATCCAAGACTGAAAGTGGCACAGTCATGAACTCAGGTTTAAACATCTCACTTCACAGCAGCACAACTGGAGTCAGCCAGTGATAGTAGCCAGGCTGACGACAACATGGTTTGTATGCTGAGCCTAACTACTTCCTCTGCTGGTTTGAGTCACACTCCAAAACATTTATGTTATTCTTACTGTGTAAAAACCAACTCTTGCTGCAGTGCCCTTCACTAGCATTGGTGTTCATGAAAGAATACAGAAAAACCAAGCAGCCTCAGTCTTTGGTCCATCAGACCAGGCTGCTAATCAGAGATGTCCATGCACTGCAGTTATAACTGGATGAAGAAAAGGATTTGCAGACAAATCCATGACACCCAGCTCTCTGGCACAAACAGTACTGCAGTAGGTCCTAGGGTTCAACACCTGTCATGCCGTAGGGATGTATTTTGGAAGTGAACTGTTTCAATTGCTGAAGCAGTGAAGTGATGAGCAATGTCACTGCTCCTCAGGATAGACACACTACTGCAGAGGGCACTTCAGAGAACTTCTTCAGAGAACCTTAGAGAACATTAGAGGACCTCTAAAGTACCCTTTGCAAGGGTCCCTTTTACAAAAGTGCATAAAGTAGCTCACTGATAAAAGGATCTTATTCACATTGATATTTGATTCCAACTTTTTATCTTTGGGAAACCATCTGTTCAGAATTGTAGCTGTGTGTTGAAGTTTGCTCCTCCTTCAAGGGCCACGTGGCTCTTTGGCAGCCACCTCTCCTTCCCTGTGCAGCATCCCTGGCTCAGCTCCTGCCACAGCCTGACTCTGTTTTCTCACTCATGCTCAGCACCAACAGATTATTTGACAGCCTGCTGCTATTTTTACCTTGTAGCTTCTTTGCTCAGCTGTCTCAGTCAGCTGCTGCTTTGTTTACCCTCTCCCTCTGCCTGCAAAATAGCAGGCTGGAGGCTCTTTCCCACTCCCATTATCCTTGAAGGCTTCTCTTTCAGATTTTCATTAAAGTCAGCATCATCTTTCACCATTCCAAACCTTCAACAAGCATGGCATGACATAGTTGTCATCTCATATCTGTCTCTTCCAGGCTGACAGTGATGGACAACATGCCAAGTGAAGACAGAGAGGTGAGCAAACCCTTGTTTCTCAAGACAGCAGCTAGGAGCCTCAAATAAGCAAAAGGAAGAAAATGATTCAGCAGTAACAAGAGATCTTAGTAACAGATGGCAGAGTAGACAAGCTGGCTTGCATTTGCTTGCACAGTGAGGTCTTTTGTGACAGTCT
>PPHD01021613.1:0-13183 GCA_002909625.1 Bambusicola thoracicus | reverse complement strand
AATAAATAAATAAGATTAAGAAGTTCCTTTCTGGAATTTCTTGTTCATTTTCAAGTCAGATTTTGCATAAGGAAATGGTCCTGCAGGGTACACACAGCACAGTGTTCTCTTTAATAGAACAAGCATTGTCATTCATGTCCTTTCTTATAGTGATGTCAAATTTTCTGACGTTTTAGCTTTCCCCGTGCATTTTTCTGTGCGTGTGAAAGGAGGCCTGAGGCAAAGCACAGGTGGTGTAATGACTCGGCAGTGCTTTAGAAGATTACACTACACGTAAGTGTTTGTCTTGTAATGAAATGCACAGTCAAATAAAATAATGTCTGTTTTAGAAGAAAATACTTCAATAAATTATTATCTCTATTTGATCTTATTTTCTTCTGTCTTTTTTTTTTTTTTTCCAACTTACTGTTGGTGTCAGACTCTCCAATGGCATGGAAATCCAGAGAAGTAAATGATTCTCCCACCCTTATTCCATATTGTTTACATCACACTCAGATTTCATACTTTTCCATACATTCCCATTAACTACCATCACATTTCGTGCTTCTTGATATACACACATAGATATCATTCCCACAGCATAAGGACCATACCTCTAAATTATCGTTGGAGTTCATTTAGTCCATGACTTTGGGCTCCATCTATCATAACAGTCTTTCTGGGTGGTGTTTGTTAGATTGTTTCATGCTGTATCCAATTCTGATTCTATTATAATTCTTCCTTCATTAATCTAGGTAATTCCTACTGTAATATCATTAATAAAGCACATAGCAACCATGGAAATGATAATAAGAAGTATTATATAGCAACTGATATCATACAGTTCAAATTAATGTCTGTTTTCACTCAACGTCAAATCCCCTTTATGTACTCACCAACCTTCTCCTCCTTGACATCTTCAATAACCAAAACTGTCTTGCCCAGCATGTTTCTCGTCTGTACTACAGAGACTTCAGCTTCTCTTGTAGTATGTAACTGGCTTGATTGTGCAGGGCCAAAGTGATTGGCAGATCCCTGAGTGTTGAGCAAACATGTGGCTTTTAGTAAATATGTGTCCCAGTGTTTGAACATTCAACCTTAATGATTTTGTGTTTCTACAATTCAGGCCACAATATTCCACTATTAGCCTCCACTTTCTGTTGGACTTTCTCACTGGTGTGGAGTCTTCTGTTTACTCTTTGGCTCTCCAGTAGATGAATCAGCTTATGAATGGCAAGTAACGAGTCTCAGTTAGTGCAGTATTGCTTCCAGTGCACTGTTGTGCTAGCAATTAGCACCTGCAGTTCTACTCTTAGCAACCCCACAGTAGAAGTTTTCTCTAAGAGACCTTTATGTAGAGCTCCTTTAAGGTAGACAGCTGCTTAATGTCCTCCATCTCCAAGGCAGCTATATTAAAAGCCCAGTGATATTCTTTTGGGTCCTTGAAGTACCCTTTCCTGAGATAATCTATGCCAGGGATAGCCCATACCTCTGGGCCGATAACAGTGGGGTGTTTTTTCAGTTAGACTTACTTCAGCTAGTATGCTCTTGAGATACCCCTGCCATTCTAGAAATACACATGGGTTGTGCCCCTTTTTATCTTTGTGATTTTTGAATACACTGTGCACTAGCATCCTCTGAAGCCTTATACTTCTGCAGTTCTGATGTGACAGGCCATTAAATCCACACAGTCCAATAGACGTGGTTGTCCTTTTCCTCCAACTGTCTGAAGACAGGGCCCCTCTAGTTCTCTTTATTGTACTTCTTACTCACTTCTCATGAATGCGAACCAATAGGCCCATTATCAAACCTAGAAATAAGATCAGATCAAACACTTTGTCTGGAAAACTGTTCACTGGAAACTGAAGCAAACTTTTCCTGGAAGAACCCTTCCTTGTGATTACTTTCCCTTGCAACTGTTCCTCATGTCCTCTCTATGGCTGTGGAGGTAAAACAACAGGATGGCATGTGGTGTGTACCCACAGTATCCTCTCTCACAAACAGAGGAACAATTACTTCTAATAGCTGAGATATTTGTTTGTACAGGTGAGGAAGAAAACATACTCTGTCCTTCAAGCCATCAGACCGGTTTCACCATAGCTGACACACAGACCCATAGGGAGGAAGAGAGATTTTCTTCATAATGTCGAAGTAGGCTATCCACTTCATCCACCATTTTCAAGCCATTACTGCCAGGGAGGCTGCATACAATTACGATACACTCTATACTGATCTCCACCACATACATCACAAGCACTTAACATTGTATGTATCTTGGGATAAGTGATATAATCCAAGTCAACATCATACATCACCTCCAGCACAACTAATTCCCTCAGGCACTGGATACCTTTCTTTATAGTTGTTCATTTGTGTGAGCAACATATCGGATCTTCCTTGAAGAGATATCTTTCCTTCATGGCAGCCAACAAGAGCCGCCTCCATACGGCGAAGGCTTATGCCACTTTCCCAATTGCCTTGTCCATATCACCTGTCCGAGAAAGAGATTTCAGCTGCCTGGCTTCTCTGTCCACTAAGTTCAGGCTACTGGTCCCATTAACCCAGCACTAAAGCATCCAGTGCTTGCCTGGTCAGTGACTGAAATCTTTTTGCCTATCTTGAAGGTCACTCAGCATTAGGGATTGGATGATTTCTTTCCCCTTTTAGAGTTCTGGCTCTCTTTCCTCCTTCCATTCTCATGATGGTTCTGCTTCAGATTCATCTTGTTCTCCTGTTTGAGTAGGATTTTCTTTCCTCACTAAACAATCTGATTTTCATAGACCTTTTTTCCTTTACTGGGGCAACAGATACTATCTCTGTTCTGTTCTCTGGTTGAACTGCAGAGCTTGTCACGATGATTGAAGAAACCACTGGGCCTATATCAGAGATCAGAGTGACCTCAGACTGGTTGCAAGACTCAAGACAACTGCAGGGCAAGTCAGAAGGTTTGGAGCAACTGCAGAGCCTAACGAAAGAGTTGGAGCTACCACAGGGTCTGTCACAAGGACTGAAGTAATAGCAGGGCCTGTTGCAATGCTTGGAGAAATTGCAGGACCTGTTACAGGAACTGGAACAGTTGCAAAGTCTATCATGGGAACTGGAGTAGTTGCAGGACCTGTTGTGTTGTCATCAGATCCAGCGATATTCTCTTCCCCTTAACAGTGCTAAATATTGTTGAGCAGGGCTCCACGACATGGGCGAGGCCCCAGTACATTGCAGTGATTTGTGCCTCTACAGAATTGCCAGGGCAACAGCAGACCTTTTCCAAATATTTTGAGTTTTGAAGGATTCTGCAGTTGTTCAGTGGTAAAGTTCCAAATCATGGTGTGTGCCCATTGCTCCAGGCACCTTCCCATACTATCTCATGCTCCCTGTGACTCAGAATTACCGAGCCTCAGGGAGGATCTCTACGTGATATTCTTAAAAAAAAATGCGTTTAATCTTAAACAAAATCTGAAACATATTTCTGAAAAAGCAGTAGGAGAGTGCTAGTTTGAACATCACAAGGAAAAATTAAAATTCTCAAGAGCTATTGTAACTAATTTAGAGAAAGAATGGAAAGAGAAAGAGAAAAGGAGGCTGAGGAACCAGTGGAAAATATTCACCCTTGTATCTCCCAAAGCCTGGGTCCTGGAAAGACAAAGCAAAGAATGTAATTAATAATGGTTTCCACAGTATGGTTCCCAAAGCACAAAGATGGCTGCAATACCAAGTGCAAACATCAGATTGATTTCCTAAGCAGCAGTTTTAACATATTTTAAGCCAAGGTCACACAGCACAGCAAAATAACAACCTTAATCCAACATCTAAAGATGGTAAACAACACATTAGGGAAAATAAATAGCAAGTAAGGTGCTAAACAATATAGTTCCAAGAAAAGACTGAAAGATCTCTGCAAATAATAAAAATAATATAATAATGACTTGCAGTTATCAAACTGCTGCTATTCCCAAAGCAATCACTCAGGTCAAATCTGCTTTTATCTCACCGCTTTGTGCACCACATTGGGTACCAAAAGTACTGTTGTGGTTTAATCCTGAAGCTAGCTGAGCACAACACAGTTGTTTGCTCACTCCTCCCTTCCCAGTGGGGTGGTGTAGAGAATCAGAAAAAAAAAGTAGAACTTATGGGTTAAGCTTAAAATTACTTGCTAAGACAGAAAAAGGAAAAGGAAAAAAAAATTATAATAGTTATGATAATAGTATAATACATACAAAGCCAGCGATGCACGAGCAATTGTTCATCACCCACTGACTCATGCCCAGTCTTCTAGCAGTGTCGGCCTGCCTAACCAACTCCCTGCCATTTCCAAGCTTTTTCCATGTTATATTATGTGGTATGGAATAACTCTTTGGACAGCTTAGTTTGGATGTTCTCATTCTGTACCCTCCCAACTCCTGGTGCCCTCCCAGTCCCCCTCACTGACAGGAGAGTAAAAGAAGATGAGAAACTGAAATGTCCTTGACTCTGTACTGCACTGCTCAGCAACAACCAGAAACATTGGTGGCTTAGCAACATTAATTTTCTCCTATAATCGAAACATAGAATTGCACAGGACACTATGAAGGAAGAATCAGCTCTATCCAAGCTGAAACTGGGATATGGTTGCATTTATATCAGGTGAACTAATATTTGTAAATTTAGTGTTGAGAATACAGTGAGCATAATGAGATAATATTAATAAACAAATCAATATTGCCTCAAATTGGATTTCACTCTCTGGATTTTAATTACAGTACTGTGAATGACTAAAGATTGCAACACAACAGAACAGACTTTGAAGGCAGTGGTTATGAGGACTGTTCTTGTGTATTTTCTTGACCGTTTTAATTAACAAGAAGAAACTAGAAAATTTCTTCAATTCATTTTCATGTTTCACATGTCAACATTATATTAGTCAAAATCTGTAGTCTGTGGCCAGCAATTCTTCCCATGTGTTAGATTCATTAATCAGGAATTAAAAAAAACATCTGCAGCCATTTTGAATTTTTTCAAGGAAAAAAGTCAAATAATGACTTGCATTTATGAAGTATTTTAATTTTCATTTCTGGTTGCTATTTAAGTGTAACGAGATTATTTGTTTATCAAAATTTTATGAAAATAAACAGCTTACTTTCAAAAACTTTGTATATTTTTTCACCATTTGTAGAAATGATATAAAAAGAAAATAAATGGAAAGGGAAGGGGAGGAGAAGAGAGGCAAATGGAGGTAAATGGAGGTAAATGGAGAGGTAAATGGGAGGAAAAGAGAGGCAAGAAAGGGAAGCAAAAACATATATATTCTATTTTCAACATGCAGTATGCTAAAAACTCTTGAAGATCCACAATATGAATGATTTCTAGGGTAGTCAATGATATAATTAGTTTGGTCTTAAAATCCTTTCCAGCAGAGGCTATCATTTATGGTCACCATCATTGAACATGTATTATTATCTCAGTTGGATTTTAAAAGCCACAATCAGAAATATTTCACCTCCCCAAACCTTTTTCATCTTCAGATACTGTTGGTGTGCTCAGAACAGCTATACTCTGCATATCTCACTGTGTGCCTGTAAATTAAGGCCTTAAACTCAAGCTCAATGACTTATGCACCAGAAAGATGCCATGTATCTTTTCAGTAGGACTGTTCATTTTATTTGTTGTGTTCAGAATGTTTTATGTTGATCCTATTAAATGTTCCTTTGTCAATATTTACTCCCAAATCAGTAGTTTGAACATAAAACTATTATTAAAATGTCTCTGATTATCTTTATAGATTATGGCTTCAAATAAATCTTTCTGTCTCATAGTAAGGAACAGAAGGGAATGTACACAATATAAATGCTAGGTGAATTCAATCAGTCTACAGCAAAGAAAAGAAATATTCCTTCCTCATATTGTTGAATTAAGGAAGACAGGAGATGTCTTGGGTCACAAAATGTGGCTAAGCTCAAAAAGAAGCAAAAGGAAAATGGATTTTATTTGAAAGATGGTATCTTCTGCAATGTGAGACATCCATTGTTTGTGACTTAAGAAAAGAACTGATTGGAAACTGACTGGAAAGTTGCCTGATATCTTCCCTTTATGATGATCAAACCCCACAGAAGGACACAGTGCACTTAATGCAAACAGTTAGAAGCAGAAAATGATCAACTAACTCTAGTGTGAATATCAAGCTGAGAAATTTTGTTGTGATGAAGAAAAGTTCTCATTAGTGTATCTGTGTTCCACAGAGACCTAACATATACTTTCCTTACCTTACTAATTCATTTTTCTTTTTATGACAAAGTTACCCACCTAGTGAAGAAGAAAGCAGTGCAAGTGTTGGATGCCATGCCATAAAGTGTGCATTAGGAAAAAGCCCATCACTGAGAGGGTGTTTGGGGACTGGAACAGGCACCCCAGGTTCATGGTCATGGTCCCAAGCCTCTTGGCATTAAAGATGCATTTGCCCAGCACTCTGATAAAATATATCGTTTATCTTTTAGGTTGTCCTGAGTGATGACAGGAGCTGGACTCAGTGACCCTCATGAACCCCTTTTTAAATATTCTTTGATTCTGTGATTATTTGTTGGAAATAAAGCTATGACAAGGGTAACACATCTCTGACCCACCACCACAGTCTTCTACTCTTGTACTGCAATCACTCATTCCAAATGCACCATGTATATTGGCTGGAAGCACCTTTAAATGATGTTTGGCCTGATGACAAGCTTGCATCTGTTTTAACACCCAGGCACAAGCATGTAATTCGATCATAACATAGTGTTAAACCTTAGAGGTTTAAATATGAAACAATAAGTTACCTTTTCTTAATGTGTCTTTTCTGGCAGAGAAGAAAATAACTCTCTCTTACATTTCTCTTAGTGGTGAGAAAAGCAATATATTCACTTCCCATACACAGCTTGTTTTGCAAACAAACCCTATGCTTTAGTCTAAGTCAGTGATAAAAGGAAACATTTTCTTTACATGAACAATTCCCTGGGAAGCCCAGCATGTGCTAAAAATATCTCACTGTTTGAATATCTGAAGCTGCATCAGCTCATCTGTAAGCCTCTAGGCACCCATAATCTCAGTTAAAAAGTACGATTGTTATTTCAGCTCTGACTACTCCTACAGAGTACCAGTATGCAATAACTAATGTAAAATAGTTCTCTCCACTCTATCACTAGAAGTCAAACTCGCAACCCTCTGTCTCACTCCACTATATAGGAGGGAAAGGAGGTTCTTTTAATATATGTATACCCAACGGCGAGATTAAGACACAACGGGTAAAATGTTAGCCTGGCCAGTTTATTACAAATCCTAGTCATTTAGGGAGATGGAGAAGGGAAGATGGGTGATAGAAAAGATTGGAAATAAAGGCAAGGAGTCTTTGTAGGAAGCAAGAGGGAGGTAGTCACCACCATGGGTCCAGTGTGGTTTGTAGTTCAGTCACTGATCTTCAGTAGTGGTGGGCTGTCAGGCATGTTCAGTTGATGATGACAACTGTGACCAGCTTTCCAAGGGTTGTACAAACTTATTTATAAGTCCAAAGTGGTTGAGTCAGCCCCTTTTGGAGTGACATCTTCTGGCTTTTGGATCTCAGCAGGAACTCCTCTTGTTCCCATCTTCCGGGCCTTGCCAGCAGATAAGAGGGAGTACAGAGGTGCCTACTTGTATCTTGCCTTCACAGGATACAATGATATCATCCAGTCTCCCATAACAAGCTGGAGTTATGTGGTCACAGTCCTTCCACCAGTAAACAGTCCTGAGCACTGTCTTCTGAAGGCAAAGAGCTCCAGATGTAAAGTTTCAAATGTAAAATTGTCCTCAGAGTGATGCTGACTGCCACAAGGCAACGCCCACCTGTCATCTCCTAGATAAGTCAGAGTCTTATCACAAGAAATGCCTCAGAAAGCAAACTTTGAGCCAAAAACAAAGAAGGGTTCAGACATCCTCTTCTTTCTTCAAATGCTGGGCAGTAAGCTGGCAATAACATGGAACAACATCATTAAAGGGAGAAAATAAAATGAAAATTCATAAACACATAAAAGTTTAAATCAGAACCTAGATTCAGGCAAAATTATTACAATTGTCAAAAAAATTATGTTCTGTACTGCCTCGTTTTCATCCCCTGACCTCTCAAGGCATCCCATTCCAGTGCTTCACCATGCTTACACTGAAAAATTTCCCTGACATCTAATCGGAATCTCACTGCTTTTTCCCATTGTCATATCACCATACACATGTATAAAAAGTAGATTTCCCTCCTGCTTATATCTCTTCAAATACTGGAAGACTACAATGAGGTCTCCCCAGAGCCTTCTCTTCTCCAGGCTGAACAAGCAAATCTCCCTCATCCTTTCCTCACAGTGCTCCAGCCCTCTAATCATCTTCATAGCCCTCTTCAGGACCTGCTCCAATAGCTCCATGTATTTCTTTTGCTGACAACCCCAGGCCTGGACATAGTACTCCAAGTGGATCTTCAAGAGGGCAGAGCAGAAGGGGACAATCTCCTCCCTCATGATGCTGGCCACTTCTCTGTTGATGCAGCCTTGGATACAGTTGACATTCCAGGTTGTGAGAGCACAACTTGTAAGATTCAACTATTACTTTAATAACTTGCAAATACATCTATTTAACGTCATTTCCTGGATAGATTGTACATTACTGGTTAGAAATGAGCAATATGTCTTCTGTCTCTGCTTCAAATGCATCATGGTCTCCCTAATGGGGGTCATATACTTCAGTATCTGAAGCCCTTGCACATGTTCTAGAAACTGTCTTGGACAGAGGAGGAAAATATAAGTAGGCTTTTCCAGGGTGAGAACTGTCATATACAGACTGCGTATTTAGATGTATGTATGAATATATACATAGCTACAGATATGTGTATATTACCTATTATATATACATAAAATACATGCAGGATATGCCTTTAGATAGATTACCTGTGTTTTAACTTCTCCATTTCACAATGAGAATGAATTGTTAATAGGAAACCACAGACAGTTGACTCTACGAAGGATAATGAAATGGCATTTTGGAAAATTACTTTTGGAAATCATTTTTAAATGACTTTTGGAGAGTCCTACTAATATGGTCTCTCCAAAAGTAATGCCTTTTATTTATTTTCATCAAAATTACAGCAGATTCAAAGACCACAGTAACACTATTTGATAAAGAAAATACTCAGCTACAAAATACTGTTCTTCAACATTGTCACTACCATTGTACCTGTGCATTTTCACTACCAGTGAACAAGAAAGAGCCTGCACTCCACGCTCATAAAACCCTACACTAGCAGAGGGGACCCATGTTGCTGTCAGCTCTGCAGAAACACACCACCCTCGACCTCATTGTGCTGACATCTACTGTTTGGTCTCCATAAACATTCAGCAAGCATTGATGAATGTCAGTGAGCACAAATTTTTCCGCACAAAATAATTCAACAGCACGCTTTTGCTCTGCATGAATTTCCAGGTTAGAGGTCATTTTGCCCAACTGCCCCTCTGCTGCCATCTGTGGCATGACAACAAAATGTAACAGAACATTGGTGGGAAGGTTCAGTCCCCACTGGTGTGAAGCACATCTGTAGTACCAGCTGCTCAGGAAGCTGAGCCCGTTGGAATGTTTGATCCTGGGACATCTTGGTTGCAGTGTGCTGTGTCAAGCAGGCATCCATGCTAGGATCAGCATCAGTAAGGTGAGTCCCAGGGAGCAGGATCACACAAGGTTGCCTAAGGAGCGGTGAACCAGCTCAGGTCAGAAATGGAGCAAGTGGATCAATCTGCTAGGATTGAACTGGCTCAGATACATCTGTATTGGCAACATAAGGATAAATTATTTCTAGCTGTGTGGGACCATGATACCTCAGGTCATCACAGAAGAGATGAAACAGCTAGGCTTGGGATCAAGGGGTGGCCTTGGCCATGGACATTACTGCACATGTCACTCACTATATCACGCTACCCAGGGCTCCATCCAACTTGGCCTTGGATGTCTCCAGGGACAGGGAATCGAATTCTAGTAGCTCACCACCATCTGAGTAAAGAATTTCCTCCTAACACCTAATTGAAATCTTCTCTCTTAGTTTAAAGCCATTCCACTTCTTCCATTGCCATCAGACGGTGTAAAACTTCAGTCTTACTCCTGCTCTTAAGCTCCCATTTATAAGTGATTTTCCATCACTCTCAAAGCAGGTGAGAATAGATTATTAAATTTCTTTACCGTGGAATCAGGAAAGTGAAGTCGAAATAGTAAAAGCAAAGATGTCTTTAATCTCTTGACGACTACATCACTTGCCCACAGACTGCAGTAATTAGGCTGCTCTGTGTAAGTTTTTGACGCTCTCTTACAAATACAGTTTTAATGTTTGTCTACGTTCACTCTGCAAACAAGTTACAGGAAAATATGACAGTTGCATCAGATTTCAAAAGCATCTGTCATAAAATTAGAGGAGTGACTCATCTATGAAATATTATAAAGTTCAAGCAAATGGGCTATGAGAATTCAAAAAGTTAGGAGTAAGCCATGCATCTGCATAGCCCAGACTTAGCTAATATTGCTATTACTGAATTTGCACTCAAACGTATATAAATCTATATGTCCTACTCACAGACCAACTCTATCATTACAATTTTGGAAACTCACAATGAACTTTAATTCTGCATTGCACAATGACTAAAGATTCTTCCAATTGATTGTACCTTTCCTAACAAAACATTTCTCAAATATCTTTTACAAATTCAGGCACGGGTCTGTTTCGTTTACTAGTAAAGTCAGCAGTTTTTCTCCATTTATAAACAGCTCTACATAACAATCTTCCATCTATTTCCAATCTGGGAAAAAAACTTACCAATGCAGTAATATAGAAAAAAAGAAGGTGACCTCACATAGTTTTACTTTAACCAACTGACTTTTCTGGAGTCGTTGCCAATGTAAAGTGTCAAGTCTTTTGAATCTGCATGTCATAAGAAATGAAATTACCAAATTAGAGGAGTAATAGTAAATTTATAAAAATATTTACAGACGTCTTTTATCAGTCTTCATGCCCAGAGATGTTGCTGTAAGAAGAGGTCATCCATCTATTCAATATACTTAAAGAAGAAAAGTGAAAAAACCTGAGCTGAGTACTGTCAAAATTGCCACTGTTTAATTATCAGTCGAACATACTTTTGATTTTCTAAGTACCCATAAGTCATTAGCTTGAATTTGTGTATGATTCAAAGCTTGGAGGGCAGATTTTGGAAATTCATTACACCTCATGCAAAGAAAGAAACCACAAAAATTCATGTTCCACAAGAAAGAGGGAACAAAATGTTTGTATCCAATTCAGTTGACAAGCACATCTGCTAGTATATGCATTAGCTCTTGAAGGTGGTATTTATTAATTAGGTTTAAAGGAATCTCATAAAAATAAAGTGTTCTATTCCAATTTTCTCATCACTTTTTGTTAGTCACTGCCTTGATAAAAAGAATGATCAGAACAAAATATCAGAAAGATTAAGCAATAAGTACAGTGAAAAATAGGTTATGTGTTTGACCTACAGAAAAACAAATGAAAAGAAGTTTGCCTAAGATTAGTATATAACACAATTAAAAATTATAAACCTTTTTACATGTCCAATTAGTATGTTTATTTTTCTTTTCCTGTTTTTTAATTGTACCATAATGGTGAATAATAGAAAATATAATTTAGTAATATTGAATTCAATATTTTCCATAGGCAATCCTTCAAAAAATAAAAGATAAGTAAGTGACAGTGAATCCTTGGATTGTGTATTTGCAATCTTGCATCAATCTGCTAAATAAAGGTAGCAGTTCAATAATGCCAAAATGAGTTTACTCTCTATCAACATAAAAGATTTAGTTCACTCTCAACTGATATGTTTTCTCTCTACCACAGGAAATTCAAAAGCTGACACTATGCCTATGGTTTTATGTTGTTTTAAAATTATTAAATTATTTATTTCTGAAGTGTCTGATGAATATTCTCTCTATTTTCCTGAGAATGTTTCTTCTTAAGTTGCATTTTATTCATTCCAAATAGAAAAGAAAATCTTGTAGTTTGGTTTATAGGATAGATACATCAATAAGGAAGTTCTGCAATTTAAAAATAAAATTTCATTGTAAGCTTTTAGGAGTTAGCTGTAAAAATAACAATCATTTTTTATACTTCAGTGTACTTAACAAACAGAAGTTCAGCTTCAAGTTCTTTAAAAGCCTTAAAGAAAGCAAATAGCAAGAAAATTAGTCAGTAGTGTGCTAGCTGTAAAAACTTAATGGCATAGAGACATGTATATCATTTTCTGGATGTTTCGTAATCTCTTGATAAGTTTCAAACAAATATCAGAGCATTTCAAGTTCATTCAGATCTTTCTACACTGGAAAGATAAAAAGACAAACACGTTTAAACTTCATCAACAAGCCTGCCCAGGCACAGGGTGGAGCCTCAGTGGTCTGTAGTTTCCCAGGTCTTCCTTTTTCCCTTTTTAAAAATGGGAGTGATTTCCCTTTATTCAGTCATGTGCCCGACAGTCATGACTTCTGAAATAGGATGGAGAGTGGCTCAGCAATGAGCTGAACTTCTGTTAAAAACTCTCCACAAATGAATTATAAAATTGCTGAAAGACATAGCATACAGACAAAAATTTTAGAAGCTATTTATCATTAGGCAAAATGTGTAAGTAAAGAGGTACTGTACATTGTTATCTGGTAAGTGAACTTAATCATATGCAGAATGAATGAAGAACATGTTGAATGATATGTACTGGCACTACCACAGTTTGAAGCTTTATTTCAAAAATTTATGCAATCAAGAAACTGATGAATTGAGACTCAGTCTTAAATTGGTCTCTGCACTGAACTCTTGACCAAAATTCAGTAAGCTTCTTTTCCAGTTTAATTACTACATTTTTACTAATTGACTTGTATGCCACCACTTTCAAGAGTATCTTTTCTCTATTTCTGGGCCCTGACGTCTTAACAAACTATCCAGCTAACAAATCTGCATTGCACTAAAATAAATAAGAAATGATATTTTATGATTAAATGGAATTATATTTGATATTTTTTTAAGACAAAGAGCCATCTATCCAGTTGTGACTTTGTTTGTGCTCAATAAAGATTAATAAAGCTATTTTGTTATCATTCTTTCTAATTCTGTGGGCCACTTTGCAGCCATGGCTACTTACATCACAAGTGCAAGCTTTTCATAGAATCATAGAATCATAGAATTACT
>PPHD01021612.1:0-13183 GCA_002909625.1 Bambusicola thoracicus | reverse complement strand
GTCACCTTGGCTGGGCAGGGCTGCCCCCACTGCACAGCCGTAGCCCCCAGCCTGCTCCCTCACAGCTCCTTGGGAAGGGGCCCTGGGGCTGCACCTCGAGCACTTTCTTCCATAGTGGCATAAATACGCATGCTGTGTTGAAAGAGGGAAAAATTAGGCTCAGATCTTGTGGACATCTTAATAAGCGTCTCACTTGAAGTGTGAGCAGTTGTAAGTCTGTGAAGTGACTTTAATAATAACCATCTGTGTAGGTTTGTGTAACAAAGATTTCAGACATGCAGCAGCCCGACGAGCTCAGAGCTACCAGGTGGGTGACGTGAAGCTCAGGTCAGCATTCAGGCAAAGCAATGTATGGAGTGCCTGGGGAAGGGAAAACAAAAACATCCGAGGAAACGGTGTGATTCAGGGATAGCGTTAACAATTCTAACTCTGAGCAGCGTGTGACATAGAAACGTTCAGAAAATCAGTTCAAGTATAGAGAATCAGTTGAGGCTTGGTGAGTCCACTCCTTAGGCATGTTTGGTGCTAATTCTTTCAAACGAAGCCTGCATTCCAGCATGTCTTCATTCACTAATTTAATTGGGATGTAGGTCTTTGAGCTGGTGGCTGATTAGAAAACATGACCTGCTTGAGAGATCAAGAAGGTAAATTGATAAATGTCGTAGCAAAGGTTAGTAATGTGTGAGAGAGTAGAAGCTGTTCTGGGCTTTGAATCACTGATCAAGGTCAGCTGCAGTTCATTAAAATCTTTAGGGATTTAGATTCATTGTAAATATAGCTGCATACCGTAGTTTATCTTGTAAATCCTCTCCATTGGTTGTTCAGTAATATTGCATATTATTGCAACAGCTCTGCGGTGGTAGATCTACACCAAGGTGCAAAGCCAGAGCCCTGTCAGTGAGGTGAGGTCCCATCCGTGCCCTGCCCACAGCTGTCCCTGAGCCCTTCACAGCTGCACCTGGTGCTGTGCTGGTGCTGCCCTTCGATTCAAACAGTTTTTCCTTACCTGGTGTTGGTGTCCCTGATGTGCTTGTAGGGAGTGCTCATGCACACATAGTAGCTTGCAGTTGGAATGGCAGAAAGGCTCCCCTGGAGGAGCCTTTCCTGTCATCATGCTGCTTTGCTTCCCCTTCCACTTTCAGGTTTCCAGCCTGTCCATGGGTGATCAGCACATAGGCTTGAGGCGACAGCGCTGTGCTGAACAGCAGAATATTTCTGCATGTGTGTGATGTTGGGTGCTGGAGCCGTGCTGGCTCTGCCCACAGCCGCCCCATCTCCTTCCCACAGCAGCAGGACTCTGCCCCGTCTTGTCTGACTGCTGGGCACTCACATTGCACATTCCTGACCTTGCACTTTCTGCTCATATGTCTTTTTCCTTCGTCAGATGGAGTCCTCCCTCTCTTCTGCACAGTCAACCCTCATTGTGTCCAGTTTGGTTCTTTTTATTGACGTTGGTCAGCAGGGCTGTGCCTGCTGCATCCCGTGCCATGGCAGCACGGAGGCGGCAGCCCGCCGTGTCTCATGGGCACCATGCAGGGCAGCACAGCTGGATGGGCTGAGGTGCACTGCAGGCGGTTGTACTGCTGAGTTAAATGCATCTGCAGGTGTTCCGGGGAGAGCAGAGCAGTGTTCTTTCAAACTTGCCCAGATCTCTTCCCTTTAGGTTATCCCTGATTCCAGTCTGTCGCCATGAGGTTAAACTGATGTTAAATCTACTAAAAAAGCGCCTAACAGAAATACTTGGAAAGTACTTTTCTTGAAGCATAACTGTGAATCACTTTGAGCTTAATGGTTTTAAAAAATCTAGAACAAAAGAGTTTTTTCCCTACAACAGCTGTGCAGTTTTATTAAAAATTTAAAGAAATCTTATGTGTCTAATCCTTTGAGCGGATGTGTAATTACTTGGCTGGGGCTCTTACACATGGATAACCTAGCTGTACTGTGAGACAAGATTCTTATGTTTAATTCAAAGAATCATGGGTGTGCTTTGGAGATTATCAACACCGAGCCTCGTAAAGGAGCACAAAACCAGAGCAACTCTTATACATTATCATTTGTTATACAGATGTTACAAGCCATCTGACTAGCAGATAGGGTTGTTTGCAGTTGTATTAGCGAATGACGCAGAGTACATAGGCTAAAAAACTGAAATTCCATTGTTTTGAAGAAATTTCCCCCAGTTTGAGATTCTTCTGTATGTACAGATCTTTCCATTTAGTCTGTGTTCCCTTCTGGTGAACCTGTTGTGTGTACAGATCTTTCCATTTAATATGTGTTCCCTTCTGGTGAACCTGTTGCTTATACGATCCGTTACTCAAACCATGTATCAAATTTTATCTGCACCAGATTCCATTTTCAGCTTGACTGTGACTTCTTGATAGGAAGCCCAATTCAGCAGCGTTCTGGGGCTTGAATAAGCTGTTATCTGAAGTGTGCAAAGGAAAGTAGAGGCAGTTATGTATCTCTTATAACGCTTCTGCCACAGGTTGCATTTCTGTGTTGTGAAGGTTCAGGAGTACAGTCACACAGAGGCAGTGAGGAACCGACTCCTTTTGCTTCAGGTGACTCTATCAGGACATGGAGGTGAAATGCAGAATGTCTATGACTCATTATTTACAACTGTGACGAGGGAACCTGCATCTGAAGTAAATTATAATCTCGTTCAATCAAGTTTGAGATATCAGTCAAAATCATCCCTAATGTGAGCAGGTACAACTCCATTGAAGTCAGGTCTGCTTACAATCAACCTGATTTTAGCCAAGGGACATTTGTTCTTTTTTCCCCTCCTTTCTCCCCCTCCCTGTCCCACGCAATGTTCTTCACATTACTTGCATTCTTTGTACTGCATTTGGTTGTAGCCACTTTGGTAAGACAAACACATAGCATACAATTTGCTTCCACAGAAATCTTGTGTGCACATTATTTTCAAAATCTGTATTGCGAAGCCTTTCATCCTTTTATTAGTTTAGTACTTAAGCCCCAGCCATAAGAAAGAAGCCTATCAGTGAAAATCAATTGAAATGCAGTTAGATACAGATCTGATGTACTGTGCGAGGAGGCTTAGACACAGCACAGTAAAATCAATTAAGGCCTTTCCAGCCCCGTGCAGTTTTACCCATCCAATCACTTTTCACACGTTCCCTCCATTAGTTTTGCAAGAGGTTTTTTTTAATATGAATTATGATGAATGAGACCCTTGTTATGAATATATAGATGGGTCATTACCCTATGAAAACCAGACTGTGCTGGTGCTTAGTGATTAAGGCTTTCTGCTGCTACTGTCAATAAAGTTCAAATTCGTCCGCCTCAATCTATGATAGGGAAGCTGTAGTCATTGTTGTCTAATTCACTTAACGACCTTATCATTCTGATTTGTTTTTGTTCATCGCAATAATTTACATAAACCCTTTTGTATTTGTTAATAATTTGGATTAGTCATCAAGCTTAAGGAATGCGATAGATCAAATAAACAAAAGGGAAATAACAGTAATAATAAAAAAAGACACCAGGCCTGGCCAGACAGATGTGAGGAGCAGATTAGATACTGGTAGTGTACAATGCCATAGAAGGGAAACGTGTTGGAGTGAGGCAGTAAATCCATACAAGGTGCAGGTTGGGTCGTGGGACAGAGGTGTGACGCTTCACTCCTGAAGCTCTTTTTCCTATGGGTGTGGGCTGCTTGGTTGTACTGGAGTGCATTTAAACCTGAAATATCACCCAAGCCGGGGACAACTGGGCCGGCAGCTCTGTGTGTGTATGCAAATGGAGATGCAATAAAACAAGGCTCCTTGAAAAATCTGCCCCAGTAAATTAGCGGAAAATGCACCGCCATAAACAGCTGTTGCATTTTAATCAAGCATCTGTAGAGTATATTTTGCTTTGTGTTACAAACAAAACAAAACAAAAAAAAACACCCAGATTGTGGCAACCTCATTTTATATTCAGAAATTAACCCCTTCTGCGCTGCTGAAGATGAGTCACTCCGCGGTCAGCGCTTCCACTCGCCGAGGGGGCGGAGGTGCTTTCCACTCATTGACCTTCAGATTGCTGCTTAATTTAAGAGGCGATGTTTTTGAGTGGAAGAATAATTAGCAAATTTTACTTCTCCGTGATTCTTGGGGGTTTTCTGCTTGTGCCATCTCGGAGTTCGAGGTACATTTTAAAATGAAATCGATCCAAATAGGTTTAAAGAGTGCTTCTTCTGTATTCCGGCTTGGCACAAATTACAATTAATCTTGCAAAACAGTTCAGCTGTCAGCTCTTGTTAGAAAACGTCCTTTATGTTCGTGTGATACGCAGTCATACATCGTGGTTTTCAAAGAGTTAATAAACACCCCGAGCTGTGCTGATCTTGTAGCTTTAGTGAGCCTTAATCTGTAAGCTTGATTACCTCCTAACCCTCAGTCGCCTGCCTCCCTCCTAACGCAGCGGGAGTTTTACGGCAGCATTAGTGGCATTTTGCCCAGCTCTGGCTTTAGGGAAATCATTCAGTGAGAAAGAAAAGCAGAAGGACTGGATCTGTCTGCTGCTGCGAGGTCATTAACACGTGGCATGGCGGGGTTGGAGGTGGCGGTCCCACTGCCACTGCGCGGGGCACGGGGCTGTGCTGGTGCTCAGTGTGCCGTGGGTGCTCCGTGCCTCTCCCAGCAGCAGTGAGGGGGCTGCAGCCATTCCCGTACAGCCATCAGTGTGTAATTCTCGGTCCTCTCAGAGTAATAGCGCTCCAGATTTATGTGCACCGGGCGTTCTGTGCACACAGAGGCAGGCGGGAATGTTTAGTGGAGTTTGCTCTCACTCCAGGAAAAACTCACAAATGGGAATAACTCTTACCCGCTGTATGAGCTGCTGTCCCTTATGGACTGTGCCAACCAAGATGAAGAGCTCTGTTCTGCCTCCCTTCCCCACGAGGAGCGTGGCACAGCTTTGTGCTGCCAGTGCTCACTGTGAGGGGCAGCGTTGGCCTCCTTCATTGGTATAACATCCCCTCACAGCTGAAAGTAGTGCCTTCTGGCTGGCTCTAGCCACATTCTCCCTTTACATTCACATAACCTTCGTGCTTCTGTCACAGTGCCGGTACTTCTCACTTAAATATATTAGTGCTGGTAGTCATTGTGCTGGACGTGAACCAGGGGCTGCTGCGAGCTGTTGGGTTGGAGCAGGCCCCTGCAGCACAGCCCATGGGTGTGCTACATGGTGAATGATGTCCCTGCGCCGAGAGCAGCTGCTGCCCGGGGCTGGGCACTGCATGATCTGAGCAGGGTCTGCTCCATCCTCTGTGCCATGCAGGTGCCAGTGGGAGCTTTGGAAGGGAGGCAGGCTGTGGCTGGGTGCTGAAGTGGGAGGTGTAAAACTTGTTGCGGTTTTTGTATTTTCAGCAACCAGTTTTTCTGAAGAAGTGCAAACACCAACCTGACGAAAATTGGTTGCATTCTCTTCTACCCTCAGTATTTGTTAAAAGGACGAGTAATTAAGACCACCGCTCTAAAAGGAACAAAACCATCACCCTTGGCTGAGGTGAGAGCCATCTTTCAAAAAAAGATGCTGGGAGAATGCCACGTGTCTGCTATTCCCTTCTTGTATCTGACAAACAGAGCAGCAGTGTGCCTCTCCCACTTAGAATTTGTGCATTTCTCTGGTGGCTGGTTGGAGGTGCCCCTGGCTCTGCACTGTGCCCCCCAGCTTGCTGGAGGACCTCTGGCATCCAAGGGGCTTGCAGGCAAAGTGACACAAACTCCAGCCGTGTTTTTGAAGTGAAGTGGAGCTGTTGTGCTGGTGATGTTCTGTCAGGTGGAATAGCAGCAGGACATGGTGTCAGGGGTCTGCAGTGACCACAAACAGGACAGGTTTGGGGCCTTCCTGGTAGACAGGGACGGCACATTCAGTTCTTGTTCATCTGTGATGTGGCTGTGCCAAAGGTGTGCAATGGGTGCTGATGTGCCCTGCTCTGCAGCGGGCGTTCAGCCTCCAGCCCTTGTGCTCCGTGACCAGCTGGGTTTGGACAGCCTTCGCAGCAAGGGCATTCCTCATCATCCTCACCTCACCGCTGCCAGAGCATCTCGCCCCTGGGCTTCTGCGAGGTTGTTGCCATGTTTATTTAATAAAAGTTCAGCCTTTGCTGCTGTTTTGAAACAGTAGGCATGTGTTTATCCTCATTTCAGCGTGCTGTCAGCAAGTATTGCCTGAAAAAATGATCCTTACTGTAATGTTCCCTCCTCTATTATCTACTGTAGCACCTCTCCTGTTAAGCACTGAGGTTAAGTGCAGTGTTCAAAAGGTGCAAAGGGTTTGATTCTGCAGGTGATAGGCAGCCTATTATATTAATACATATTTCTCCTCAAATCATCATCTTTGTCTGACGGTGCTTTGCAGGAGGTGTTGACATCAGCCAGCACTCCCCGCTGCTGACCGCACCCTGGTCGGGTCTGTGCTGTGATTCCTCCCCCCGCCCTGCAGTGCAGGAGCAGAATGCCCATGTGTGGGGAGAGGCTGAGGACAGAGAACTTTTCTCCTTGGCGTGGAAACAAATGCCCTCGTTATCTTCACAACTTTCTTGATGTGTACAAGGTGGATGACACCATCTCCTCTGGATCCTAGGAAAATAATAGAGCGTGTTTAAATTAAGCATTGAAGCTGAAGATTCTTGCTTCTGTTCCGCTTTTAACCTCTTTGCTGCCTTTAAATAGATATACTGGTATTCCTGGGTATTCCAGGTCAGCGTGGAGGCTGCAACTCAAATGTGAAGGTTATCCTGCAGTTCAGAGCAGAACTCGTATGTATTGATTAGTGTGGAGACATGCGGGTGCTGACCCAGGACAGCTGCAGAGCACACCCCGTACGTTGCACTTTGTCTTTACACAAAGCATGTTGGTACTGCATGCAATGAGGGGTTGCTTTTAAGTGTTAACTTCCAGCTACGCTGAGCTAGGGCTAAATGCAGAACGTCTGCACATAAATTGTGCTTGAGTTTAAAGCCTTTGGCTTTTGACACCAGCCTGGAGTTCTGCACCACCGTAGAATACTTGCCAGCGTTCTGTAGAATAGTTTTGCACCATTATAAAATACTTGCCAGCATTTAATATCCTCTTTCTTTTCTGTGACCATGCCGTGACCTTTCAAAATAAAAGTTGCAGATCGGAAGTAACTGGCTGAGAATTAGTGCTTGGTTTACTCCAGTTTACATAGAACTGTCCTCCGTTAAAATATGGTTCATTCATCGGTCAAACCGTCCTTACTTCCTTTAATTGAATTAAGATGGGCAAATGAGAGATGTGTGCAAGACAGAAAAAAATTCTTCTGCAAATCACTGTTATCCTTTCGATAGTGTAAAACGAATCAATTAGAAGCATGTCGAAGCATCTTTTACACATGCACAACTTTGAAGCAGAGAATATTTCATAAAAGTGGAAATTTAGATTGGGAGTAGGAGAATATAAATTAGATTTTGCAATTACACGTAATCAAATTTTTCTTTCTGAGAAAGAGAGATGACTGTTATTTGATCATGTTTTATAGGCTGTTACATCTACTACAATCATTTTTATAACTTGTTCGTTTTGCAGACACACTCGTGTACCTTTTGTCTCATTGAATTGTAGCCGCAGCAAACAGCAGAACATAGATTCTATCTGCTCACCATTAAAACGCAAACATTCAGCATGTTAGCTGCAGAAGCAGCCAGGCAGCAGGCCCAGCGCACGGCTGGTAACACCACTTGGAGAACTTCTTACGTTCTGATGTTCTTCTTCTGGAAAGAGATTACTGAGTTGAGAATCAAAACAAGACATAGAACTTAGTTTTAAAGCAAAAAGTGAGCAGTTAGGCTCTGTCCCTTCTGTCTCCTCTACTGTTTTTACATCAGAGGTTTTTAGAGTCTTCCAAAAGGTAATTTATCATGCAGTTGGCTTCTTGTGGATCCCTGCGGGCTGCGGGAGGACAGCAGCTCTCCAGCCCCGTGCTGTGTTGCACCAGGAGCCGTGTGCTTCTCTTACCTGCGGGATTTTCAGAGCGTGCCGTTTATTTTGCTATGTGTGGTGGATTTTCACACTGTTTTGGAGTCTGTTGGATGGTGGAAATTCCGGCTGCTGTGCAGTGCTACCGCTAACCCTTATCCACGGGCTGACTTCTTTTTGGCTGGCTTCCTTGTTGGAAGCTTTCTGTTTGTCCTGTAAAGATCCCTGTAGAGGAAAGGAGGAAAACCAGCGAAAATGACACGATCGGTGCAAGAAGCTCTAAACACATTAACAACAGATTTGGAGTTATTTATTGATGTTTTTGCCCACTGGCAGTGTAAAATGTGTGTCGGTTGTCATCACCAGTAACAATTTCAGCACACTGTGTTCCTTTTTTATTTACACCAGTGGCAACATGCTTATAAACACCGGCACCGGGGGTGGGTCAGGAGGTCAGCGCTCGGGGTTAGGAATGGGAAGGGTCATCGGCTGTTAACCCAGGGCTGGCAGCAGCAGTGCAGCCCCGTGCGTGCCGGGGCCTTCGGAGCTTTGTGAAACTTGGGGGTAATTTGGCTGTAAGGTACTTCCTAGGATTTGAGGTTGGCTGTTTCTGTAGGGAAGGGGTAAAAAGAGTCTGAGATTTGGTATCTTTGTCTGTTCCTGGGGCTTCCTGAGCTTCGCACCAAATTGTAAAGTATTAGGGCTGAATTCCCTCTTGCTTGGAAGCAGTTGGAGTTTTCCATTGGCTTTGGCTGGAGCCGGGTCAGGCTGAGCCGACACGTCACGAAATAAAAAAGATGGGTGGCAGCAGGTCTGAAACGTGAGCTGTGGCCGCCGAGGGAGAGGAGGTGCTGAGAAAAGCACGCAGCTTCTCTTTCACACTCAGAGGGTTTTCCACTTCTGTCAGGGCTTTCAGGAGCATGCAGACCTGGGCTCTCGAGGAAAACCTGGAGTCACATAGTGCAGAAGGAAGGCAGGCACGCAGTGCAGCACATTGCAGGACCCGATGATGAGAAGCAGCTCCCCGGGGTGCTGCTCTGCGCCCCATGGGGACGGCGTGCGGCGCTGCTCCGTCCTGCAGCACGGCTCGCTGCTCCTCACTGAGCGCACGCACTGCGACTGCCGGGGTGTGAGGGAGAAGGGTATTCCTCCCAGAGCCCTCACCTTCCTGCCCTTTGGAGAAGCTTTCGCTTTTAATGCTCAAAAGCCAAAGTGATTTTTTTATTATATTCTTTATACTCTCTGCTTTCCGGAAGCTGGTTTAAAATTCATAACCAAAAAGCTGTCCAGGGCTTCACATACGTACTGCAGCGTGTTATCACGGCAAAGAAATCCATCAGCGCTGTTAAAAGGGACAAAACTGTTCCCATTAATGTTCCCTGTATTTACAACTTACACCGTGTTTAGAATCGTGTACGGTCCCGAACATCTCTCTGCTCTGGATGTTAATGGAGCTGCCTGCGGTCCCCCCGCTCCGTCCTTCCCGCAGCGCTCCCATTGCCTCCCTGCCACGCGCTGCTGCTGCACCGAAATACTCTGTTTAGAACCCTTTAAAGAAAGCTGAAAATTTACAGTTGCAGTTAAACACGTTAGCTTAGTGTTCCCAAAGATACCTCGTGGATTTGAATACACAGATCTAATGAATTTTAATGGGAATGAGCTTTGAATTATGTAAAATATAGTAAGATGTTCATCTTGAACCAAACTAAAATAATCTTTTAAAGTAACATTTTAATACACAATTTATCTAACATAGATAATTCATAGAAGTTTCTTTTAACCCTAAGTCGCTCCTGGCAAGCAGAGCTCCTGCCGACCAGCTTTCCTGCTTTTCCTTTTCCATACAGAATGGTGGATTTTCTGAGTTACTCTCAGTAAAGTTGTCTGAAGCTGCCTTTGCTCCCCCCCGTCCTGTCCTTCTGTGCTCTGAATTAGAGCTGTGCACAGAACGTGCTGCCTGCCTCTCGTGCATCCTTTGCTCATCTGTGGGAACGTGCGCAGTATGAAAGAAAAAATGGCATTTGTATGCCGATAAATGGTGGATAGCACTTACAGGAGGACAAAGCCGCATTACTTATAGATACTGCATTTGCATAATACATGAAAGTGGAAAAATATTTTTCCTTTTTCGTTGTGAGGGGAGTGCCCAAAGTCGGCTGTTTGTCCCCACGGTGCATTCGGGCAGCACAGGCTGTGCTGGAGGCACGGCTGATGGCAGCACCGTGCGGCGGCCCTCACACATCCCGTTGTGTAACAGGACTGCGGTGCTGGATTGTGGCACCGTGTGCACACCCGTGGTGTTACTATTAATTTTCTGAATCAAATCCTGCGCGAGGGGCCAGATGGCTTGGGAGCATCTTGTCATCCCAACCGCTGCAAACACAGCCAGCCACAGGAAAAAGAAGATTGAACTGTGATTTCACAGATTTTTCATTAGTTAATCTGGGATAGAGAGGCTTCAAAGATCCCATCAGTTAATTCTCTCAGCACTTGTGGAAATTTCTGGCACATCGTGCTAAAGCGGGTTTGAAATCTAAGCTGAGAATCGCTGCCTTGCGGAAGCTGATCTGTGCGTGCTGGTATTAAACATTGCAGTAATAACAAAACTGCGGGTGTAAATAAAGCTCCTCTGGGCAGAACTGCGCTGAGGCTGATGCTGCAGAGAACACTTGGAATGCCCTCTGCTACTCAAAGTAACAGCGAATCTGCCGTGATCTGTGATCTGCTTCCTTCCAAATGCTTCTGGAAAGGGTTTGCTGGAGGCACATTTTTCTGAGCACGCGGATGCTAACAGGAGGGATTTTTTCCTTCTGGCTGGCTGCAGTGCCACCTTCACCTCTGCAAACGGACCCACTAAATAATCATCAGTCGCAATCTGTGAACTTCCCTCCTCTTATCAATTATTAAGTATCATAAACCTTCTGTTTGGATAATCTTGGCACCACTTTAAGCGTTAACAGTAAATTTATTTTTAATTAAATCTGTGCATTGAGAATAAAATGAGGCTCTTCTGCATACTAAACAGAACACATATGCCACCTCTACTTATTATCAAAAAACCCGATAATGCTTATGAAAGTTGTAAGGGCCGCAGTTCATTGTCTGTGTCCCATTTAACTTCAGCAGTATTAGTTAATGGGGGAACATCCAGAGCAAGGGGCTGCGTTGTGAAGAGCGTTCCCCGCTCACAGAGGACTGCTCTGCTGCAGCTCAGAGCTCCCACACAGCTACAGGTGACCGGGAGGGAAGGGAGCGCTCAGCACCCTGCATGTGTTTCCAGAGCGCCGCTTTGGGATACAGAGAAAGCAGTTTTCCTTGTCAGATGTATTGATCCGAAAACTTTATTGCTGTAGGTCGCTATTGATTTTTTTATTGCTATTATTTTAGTGGATGATTTAACTACTATTTTTATCAAAGGCTTTGGTGAAGGCTCGTCAGCTCCTCACTCCGCAGGAGGAAACGCAGGTCTGGGAATGCAGCTCTGGGAAGTTTCGATGGTTCAGTGCAGGAAACTTTCT
Source organism: Bambusicola thoracicus (assembly GCA_002909625.1). NCBI lineage: Eukaryota > Metazoa > Chordata > Aves > Galliformes > Phasianidae > Bambusicola > Bambusicola thoracicus. The sequence goes on along the minus strand of PPHD01021612.1, from coordinate 1,716 downwards.
GCTACCTGACCTGAGATGAGGCCCAGAGAAGGCGCCTTCAGCCCGCGTTCCTGTTGGCCTTCCGGCTGAGAGGAGCGCTGTCTGAGCCCCGCTGCCGCAGGACGGGGCAGGAAGCCTCCCGACGGCGCTGTGAATCTCAGCATTTATTTTTGCCAAGCAGCACTCCCGGCCGCGGGCCCTGTGACACTCGCCCAAAGGGAAACACCGGTCGGCGGCTCACACTGGGCACCCATTGTCTCGTCTGCCCCGGCGAGAGCGCGTGAAGCTGTTTGCATAGCGTGCTAACTCTGTCAGGGTCAGCTCCAGTCTGTGGCCGCTAAAAATGAAAAACATGCCCCAACCGGGACAAGCGCGGGGTCAACAGCTGGCAAAGGATATGGCAATCATTTATATAAATATGCTTTCTCAAGCCCGCAAAAACAAAAAACCCGAACCCAACAGCTGGGAAGGGTTGGAAGTAGCCCCAAGGCTGGTTAGTTCCCTTCCAGATGGGGAGGTTAGGCTGGGGCTAGCCAGGCTGCTCCACATAGACTTCCGATTCGCATTAGGAATAAAAAGAGTGGAGGAAAGGAAAAAGGAAGAAAAGCTACAAGCATGACTGCTCTGTTTTTCACCTAACTTAATCAAATAAGTGAAGAGTTTCCGAGACGGAAGGCTTGCATTTATTGGTATTCACGCTCGGTTTTCTGTGTTTACCATGGTGTCTGATACACTCCTTAGCTGTTTGAAAGGGAAGCACATATATTGTATAGAATAGTTTATGTGTAATGACATGGTCATTTGTAGACAGATTGAAGAATCATGTGAAGATTTATGCTCTATTCATGTCTCCGTGTACCAAATGCACGGGATATATTCAGATCCAAAGGAGGAGAACATGAAAGTGTTAGTCTTAAAAAAGTTGGGGTTTTTTTGGCCATTAAACATTCTTTCCTTCAGTGTCATTGCCATCCACGTGGTGGTGTCAGGCAGGTGCTACAGCTGCTGTTCTGTGATGGTTCATTTCACGTGGTGGCTCCTACATCCCCTTGACCATCAGGAGCACATCTTTGCCGATCATGAAGTCATGACTCAAGTATGCATGTTGAAAACAGGGACTTCACTGCTTCATCAGTGATGGGGAGAGGATTTCTGTCCTTTCTGCTGCACATGCAGACGTGTTAAATGCAGTGTGTACGGCCACAGCTCTGTTTTCCACATACAGTTTGTTGTACTTGTGCCCACGCCTGCCAGTCTGTGGAAAACAAAACTGCCATACAGTCCTACACGTTCATCTTTTGCTTCTGTAATTGTTTCTGGGGAGGCTGCGAGCTTCTGGATGATTTTTCTGTGTTGCAGTTCTTCCAAATGTGAAATCTCAGCTGCGTTGTAGGGGAGAATATTTTTCAGTTCCAGAACATTCACTGAAACTACTTACAGTTAGAAAAGGAAGCAGTATTCGTGTTAGCCCTGTGAGTATATTCATGTATGCGATATTAATCTTCTGCTCTTGATCTTATCTCTCTTCCTCTTGGAAAAGACCAGTAAAACAAGGTAATTTAAAACTACCTGAACACATCCTTCCACCTTACTGCTAGGCCCTGAAGTCATACCCTCTTGACCCCAGGGGTTACGGGTCTAGTGCCTTTTATCCTCCCTGATTTCTCAGTATCTGCCCACTTCCTGCCCAACATTAGAGCCTTGTTATATAAGGAAATTGGAAACACCACCCGGCCC
>PPHD01021611.1:0-13184 GCA_002909625.1 Bambusicola thoracicus | reverse complement strand
AACTAAAAACTTAGAACCCTGCAACTGCTCATGGGTTCATACCTATACAATTTTTATTGTGGTTATCTGAAGATGTATCTCAAAGGTCCTACATCGTCTCCTATGTTTATAAGGAATAGAGGTGAAGGGATATTTTTTCATGAATGGATTTGCCAAAGAACTGTCATTTGTCAGTCTCTGTAAGACAGTCACAAGAACTTACTCCAAATTAACTGCAGTAAAATGGATTTATGGGCATCCTGGGGAAAAAGAAAAAAAAAAAACCAACAAAAAACCAACAACAACTGAATTGTGACTGAAGTAGAAGAAAAAGCAGTAGCTAGGTCTGTGGAGTTTCCTCGTCTTACCTTCATCAAGATGAAGAATGTTAAAACAGGAGATAGGTGAAACAGGTTGTATTTTAAGATCCTATGAGGTTACCCTGCCTTTCCCAACCACAAAAAGAAAAATAAAAGACTCCCACTCACCGAATCTCTCCTGAACCATGAGCGCTACCTGCTTGCCCACTTCTGAGCTGCCAGTGAAAGACAGCAGGTCCATTCTCTCATCTCTCGCCATTGCTGTCCTGCACAACAGGACATGCCACCACATTGACAGGAAGGGTAAACAGCTGGAAAAGCTGCTCACACCTCCCACGTAAACCAAACATTGGGTAAATGATTGAAAAGCCATCAGGAAAGCTTCTTATCACTCAGAGAAGAGGGACAAGACTGCTTCCCTGCCCTGCTTCATGCCAAATAGTAAGTGCATCCCCTGTACAATTAAATACATGCCAAAGAACGCAGTGAGTTCAGTTACAATTGCTCTGTTCCCTAAGATAAGCACCCCTACAACTTTAATAGTTATCATCTATATTGATATCACTTCTCTTGAAATGCTGAGCTATGCATTTGTAGTAGAAATTTACACATTTTAGAGCTTCCAGGCAATGCTACACATCTACGCACAGATGCACAGCCACGTGTAAGCATGGAACATGGGGAATCATTCTCTACAAATGGTCTGAAAGACTGACGGACTAAAAAAAATTAATCAAAAGAGTATGATGAGTGAAATTTTATGTTGGCCACATTCTCTGGATGTAACTACATGCAGTAGAATGAAAACTGATCCACATCTTTTCATTTCTTCATTTAACTGGAATGTCTGGTAAGTTACTTGTTAGTAACTAATCTGACAATAGCAAGTAGAAATATACAGTATGTTTACAGTAGATAGATACTGAAAAATACAAGAAGTGTTACCTACCCAATGTCCGCTCCACCACAGACCAAAGAACAGACAGCTCCAGGTATCTTGTTATCCTCCAAGACTTTGGCAACTATCCTGGAACCAAAAACACAAAAAATTCAGTTATATAATGGGTGCATATAATAGGCAATGAGATATTAAAGACACAAGAGAAAGTCTCAGAATTGTCTTGCAGACAGAACAAGAACAGTCTTGCAGATAGTTCACACAACAAATACACGCTCAAGGATGTTACAGTCATTGCTCAGGCAGAAAAACACTTGAAAATACATTCCCTAGGCATCCACATAACTGCCACAGAGAAGCATTAGAGCAGTGTATAACAACCTTGTCCCTGCAATCTTTCACCATTAGAAAGGGATGCTTACATAACTTCAAGAAGTTACTTAAGAATCATAGAATCACACGACCTAGAAGGAGCCTCTGGGGATCATCTAGCCCATCCCCACAGGATCCCCACAGTAGGCTGCACAGGAAAGAGTCCAGGTGGGTCTTGAACGTCTCCAGAGAATGAGGCTCCACAATCTCTCCAGTGCTCTGTCATCCCCACAGTAAAGAATTTTTTTTTTCCTCAATTTCAAATGAAACTTCCTGTTCCAGTTTAAGCTCATTGCTCCTCATCCTGTCACTGGGCACCATCAAAAAGATCCTCGGCCTCATCCAATTGACTCCTACCTTTTACATACTCATAAGCATTGATAAGATCCTCTCTCAGTCTTCTCCAAGCTAAACACTCCCAGGCATCTCAGACTTCTGCATAGGAGAGAAGCTCCTTTCCCCTAATCATCTTTGTGGCTCTCCATTGCAATCTCTCTGGTAGCTCCCCACCTTTCTTGAGCTGAGGAGCCTCCAACTGTAAACAGTATTCCAGATGTGGCCTCACCAAAGGCAGAGGGGAAGGATCACCTCATTGGACCTGCTGCCCATCCTCCTTTTTATCCTCCCAGGATACCACTGACCTTCTTAGCCACAAAGGCACGCTACTGGCTCACAGCCAACCTGCTGTCCATCAGAGCACATAGGTCCTTCTCCATGGAGCACCTTTCCAGTAAGTCAGCCCCTAACCTACACTCATGAGTGTGGTTATTCCTCCCAGGGATAGGATTCTACACTTCACCTTATTCAGTCTCATCAGGTTCCTCTCTGCCCAGCTCTCCGGCCTGTCCAGGTCTTGCTGAATGGCAGCACTGCCTTCTGGTGTGTCAGCCACTGCCCTCTGCTTTGCAACATCAGCAAGCTTGCTGAGAGTGCACTCTATCCCTTTCTTCAGCTTACCTACAAGGATGTTAAAGACCAGAACCAGTACTGATCCCTGGAGAACACACTGATAGCTACAGACCTCCAAACAGACTCTGCACCCCTTTGCATGACAACCCTCTGATTCACCCAGCTCTCAGCCCACCTCACTGTCCACTCATATATCCCACACTTCCTAAGCTTACCTACAAGGATGTTATAGGAGACAGTCAAAAGCCTTGCTTACATCCAGGTAGACAGCATCCACTGCTCTCCCCTCATCTACCCATAGAATTCCACCAGGTTGGTCAAGCATGATTTCCTCTTAGCGCTGACTACCCCTAAAGACCTTATTTTCTTCCACTTGCTTGGAGATGACGTCCAGCATAAATTGTTCCATCACTTCTAGAGATAGAGATGAAGCTGAGTGGTCTGTAGTTTCTTGATTCTTCCCTCCTGCCCTTTCTGAAGACTGGAATGACACTGGCTTTGTTCCAGTCCTCAGACACCTCTCCTGTTCTCCACGACCTTACAAAGATTATAGAAATTGGTTCAACAATCACTTCTGCCAGCTCCCTCATCATCAATAGGTGCATCCCATCATGGCACGTGGACGCATACATGTCGAGTTTGCCTAGATGATCTCTGACCAGAACCTGCTCCACCAAGGGGAAGTCTTCCTCTCTCCAGGCGCTCTCTCTTATCTCCAGAATCCGAGATTCCTGAGGGTCAGTCTTAGCAATAACAACTGAAGCAAGGATGTGTTTAGGAACTGCCTTCTCAGTGTCCTCCATTATGGAGGCACCCATCTTATTCAGCAGCACGCCCACATTTTCCCTAGACTTCCTTTTGTTATTAATATATTTAAAGAAGCCCTTCTTGTTTTTCTTGATCTCCCCTGTCAGATATAATACTTGCAAGTAGTCCAGGGCCATGTTCTCAGGTCCACATTAAAGTTACAAGACTATGAAGTCAGTCATTTTAAAGGAGTGCATTTATATTTTGCATAAACCTTCTCTGCATCATGCAGTAGATACACACTTAAAATGCAAGCATAGTAAGGAAAACAGCAATAACTCTAGAGCAAGTATCTCTATGACATTTATTTGTCAGAATTCTCCTTTCTATCAGGAATGAGTTTTGAACCCTGGGAAGGTACACTATGATGTTACTCATTCTGAGTAATGAGGACTGTGTGAACATATCTTCAGGAGTCTACAGAGCCTTCTATAGACTAGAAGCACTATAGGCTCTATAGAGGTCTATAGAGCCAACCAAAATAATTTTCCACCCTCAAAAAATGAAAAAACATAACCAAGTGCTGATGTTGGGCTTTGACTTCAAAACAAATGGATGATTCAGAAATAAGAGTGATTAAGGGTAGCTGAATTTTACGAGGTATTCATCTTCTACAGCGAAGCAAACACCACAGCTAGACGTTCCTCAGCAGAAGCACAGCACTGGTCCCAGAAAAAAAAGAAAAAGGGCAAAGGTACAAGTAACAAGCAGTATACACTGTATATTGTTACATTATATGTTATGAGGGAAAAGCAGTTCTTCTCACTACTATCTCACCCAGAGGACAATTTGTTTTAAAAGGAAGACAGAAAGCAAAGGAACCAGAACTCACTTTGTAACAGCTACACTTGTGAGAGATGTTGTGGGAGCACCTTTCCTGGAAAAATAAGAATAAAAATGCACTGTTTTCAATTCTTCAAATGAAAAGTACCTTAGGTATGCATTTATTATGGCATGTCAAATACAACACACGTAAGCTGGTTTTCAGGTGCATGTTAAGACAAGAACTCAAGCACTGCTGTCCAGTGCCGAGCATTTAGATCTGATGAGCTCAGTGTAAACTGGAGATGTGCTAGATATAGTGAAGCAGACAGATTGAAGAGAAGCAGGAGCAGGGTGAAAGCAAAGTTGCTATTAAGATCCTTAATTTTATCTCTACCAGTTCTGAAAATTCTGACTTTTTGTTACTATCAGTGTTGCTAAACCTCAACTTATGTTTTCACTAATTTGCCATTTGACTAAATTCTGAAGTCTGGATCTCAATACCTCATTAAAGACATTAGCAACATTACAAAAAAAAATTACACTTTTTGACTATATACACCTTACAAATAAACAGAAATTAATCCTACATGAAATAGAATCAAATATATGGAAACACATGAGATATGATAGCAATTACATGCCTGAAATAATAGTTGTGCAATTTTAAAATACTGTTATAGCTGGGCAGCTGTACCTTACCAGAGACAAGCATTTCCACAGATCATTGCAATTGCACTGTTCCACCCATACACTGCTACAGGGAAGTTAAAGGCCGTGATGATTCCCACTAACCCAACAGGATTCCACTGCTCTATAAGAGCATGACCAGATCCTGAAGGAAAAGACAGAACATACCACAATTTGCATCCATTCAGTGGACACATAAGGAACTATGAGGAAGGGGCCTGTCATCGTTCCTCTGTCTATCAGAGCATTAGCTTGTAGAGAGCTGTATTACCAGGGCTCTGCAGCTTACTGCAGCAAGATTAGCTAGACTGTGGGGGGACAAAAACTATCTCATTAGATAGTGAGAAATTTTGCTATTTTACCTACTCAGTTAATAGAATGTTGATCGCTCAGTAAGTAACAGCTGACAAAAAGACGTCTCATTTTTAAGCATACTGACAAGATTTTTATATGCTTTCCTCCAGCACCTTTACTACAGAGATGGCAGAGAGAATCTAATGCTTCATGGAGCAGAGGAAAAATCTCTTGCCTCTCCTGGTACGTGCCATAAGACAGATACTTCATTAGCTGGCACTACTGTGCACATCTATTTATAGACAACATGCTTGATAAATAACTCAAGCACAGAGATTTCGCTGCAGTAGACCTCTCTATACTCAGGATATTACATCATCATCCTTCCACTAACACGAAAAATAAAATGATGGGGAAAAAAATGGAACACATACTTTCTGAAGGCAAGACAGGTCCACCAATCATTCGGGACAAACCAACAGCATAGTCGCAGACGTCAACATACTCCTGCACTTCCCCAACACCCTCAACATAAATCTTTCCCATTTCCAAGGAGACCTGAAAGTATCAATAACAAAGTATATATATAATTTTTAATACACATTAATTTCCAATACATTTTGACTCCTACTACCATCAGGTATATATGTACACCAAGTAAAACTCAATATAGACTTTTTCAGTGTAAGACATTCACCTCTACCCGAGTTTTTCAAAGCTTAAAGAAACAATACAACAGATAACTACAAAGGACTCACTCTCTCATACAGTAGGAGGAAATTAATAGAGGATAATAACAGAAAAAAAATTAAAAATATCTAATGAAAGAATTTAACAGTAATGAATTTCATAGCTTGGGATCAAAGAACATTTCACTTCAGTCAGATATTTGCATACGGTTTTTATATGGTGTGGAATAAACTGGAAAAGAGGGATAACTACCCATAAACAAAGCAGTCACTTAGAGTTTTCATAAGCAAACGACTCACTTTTACAGCATCTCAAAGCAAGTTCACGAGATTCAATTTTCAAACCTTGCTGGAGATGAACCCACACCTTCAGTCTTTCAGCAACCTAGCTGTTTAATATCTTTTTCTAAGCTATGGCCCTCTGTTAAAAGCATGTTATACGTACACAGCAAACAGAGACTGCCAGTGAGAGTATGGTGATATTTGAAATTCACTCATGTATGAACTGAGAAGTCCCCTGTTCACTCCCATTTCATTTTACAGTGATGTTAAGATAGTCACAAGCAACTTCACACAAATATCACCTACCACTTGAAGTTGAGGATTGTACTTTGAAAAAGCAAAGATTAAGACAGAGCTGACTAAACACATCCCTAGGTATTTCTAGGGTGCGTGTGGTCCCAAAGACTTGCTAGGCTACTCTGCTCACAGGGGAACTCCACATCTGATTTCTGCTTCAATCTAAAGAACAGGGAGCCATTAAAGAAGTGAGGACACAAGAGTTCATATAACACATTTGCTGGAAAGGTGTTTAGAATTTGAGCAAACCCAGAACAGTGTCTGGACACCTCAAGATAGAAGGAAAAAGCCTGTAGGCTAACAGTGTGAGCTTACCTACATGTAGTTATTCAAGGATAGCTGTTTCTGAACAGCAGCACATATGGGTAAGCACTGTAAAAGGAAAGCAGCAAGCTCCCCACTTGGCCTCTTTTCTTCTCTAGCAACTAACTAGTGTTTTAAAGGAATGGTCCTTCTACCTTTATATCTGACACGGCACTGGAAGATCTCACTAAGCCCATCTCACCTTCTGAAGCCTTACACCTCCACATCTCAGTTCTCAAAACCCTACAGATCACCAGAAGAGAGCTCAAGGTTAAAAGCTCTGTATCAGAGGAAAGCCTTCTTCAGGACATTTTTAGTACACGACAGTGAACTACTTGTCAGGTGCAATGAGAAAACAGCATGGCAGCAGTTACAACACTCTTCCCTAGCTGATGTACAGGCTCAAAATGAATTACACTTTTTTTAATCCCCACTACAAATGCAAAAAATCATTTTCTGTATACAGTGTCAGAACGTAATCACCTGCTGTTTTAAACATTAAATCTAAAGTCCTTTTAAGCAAGTTAACAGAACTAACAGCATTTTAACAGTTGTTAAGGTTAGTATTGCAGAGTGGTATGTTAAGACCATGGCAAACGAGTTTTGATCATTTTACCCCCTTAAAGTCGAGCTGCTTCCTAAAACACCTTACCAAGCTTCCTAGAACTTTGATTTTCTGTCTCAGGGCATCACCAATCTGTCGTACTACTTCTCCACGCTTAGGTGCAGGGATCTATTAAAAAGAAAAAAATACCTTTGAGATTCAACATCTGTGATTTTTTCATGCATATTATGTTCACTTTCTATGCCTGCAGCAAGACATCGCTGACTGTGGTAATTTTTCACCCTCTTCCCAAGACATGGTTACTCATTCATTTTCATCATGCAGTTTTATGACAAATTTCTCCCCACCTCACAGAGATGGACAATACTGCATACATCTGTATCTGTTCAAAGCTTTGTTTCCACTGAATGTGCAGAAATATTCAGATTAGTAGTTCTCTTTGTTTTAATTCTGTTCAGGCACACTGAAGTCTCAATCACAGAAAAAGTAAACTCACGTAAACTCATGTTTTTCTTAACGTAGTGTCAGTACATTAGACAAGAATCAAAAGTTAGGATCAATAATAAGCCACTTTTGTGCAACAACATATACAGGATTAGAAACTGATAATGAAGAGATAGCTAGAAAGTGAGGAATCATCAGCGACACAAGAATACATATGACAGGCAAAATCTTTCAGATAAGCTCATTAAAACCAACATAATCCGCAACTGAAATACAGCTTCGAGATGAGGTTTTAAAGCCCTCTGTCTGTTGATTTTTATTTTATCCGTTAAACTGCTTCCAGATTATCTCCAATTACATTATGAGCTGGCACCCCCTCACTAATATTACAGATTGTAACAAAATAATGTTTTAAGCTATCTCAAGGAAGCTGTGGTATTTCCCCTAAGTTTTTGTTCTCTTCAGGTAAGGAATACAACACAGAATGCCTGATACCTTGCAAAATTCAGTTATATCAAAGAAATGTCCAGCGTCTGTGAAAACAAGCAAGAGAACAGATGCTGCTTGCAAACAACTCGCACAGGGCCAATGACAACTACAGCTTCATAGGGGGAAAGAGCAGTCTGATACAGCAACATAACACAGAAGTTTTGGAATAACAGCAGTTTTGTGAATAATCAGGATTCAACCAATGGTCAAAAACACACAGTCAAAACCAGCAGGTTTACTCACACCATGAAAGAAAGGTTATCTCCAGGAGCTCGATATCCAAATACTCTGCAGAACTCTCACAGGAGAAAGCATGCTGAAATGTGAACTTAAATACAGCTGGAGAGGTTACTTCCTTGCTCACAAGGTTTCAGAACTTCAGCAGGCCTGCTGGCGATAGCTCACAGGCACTAACTTGGGTAAACACACCAGGCTTCTTAAAACAAACACTTCTCAGAAGTCAATGTCCTCATTTTTGCACTTAACGGTTCGGAATGCCAGCTGTGTAGGTCTGCAGCCCTGTGACAGGCCGTCGCTACAGATCTTCGCTTTAATGCAACATACGTAACACGATTACCTTTTTACATCTCCAACCAACTGGGCCACTGTAACAGCCTTTAACTGACAGAGACACAATTACAGAGACAAGCGCCACAAGAGATGACTGCTAACTTACATCAGCCCAGACTTTCCACGCCTCCTTAGCCTTCTTCACTGTTTCTTCGTAATCCTCCAAACTAGCCTGCACGAGGAAGCAAGCCAAAGAGAAAGTCAGGAACGCTGAAACCCCAAAACAAACTCCACAGAAAAGCTTTCGTGCCCAGCTCGAGCACGAGGCACCTCGGGAGGGAAGACTGCACTACAAAAGATCGCTTCCAGAGGAAGTTTATGCCCTCTCATAGGGTATAAATGGACGCAAGAGGTCCGCCACGCGAACAGCCGGCTGTCTCCTACCTGCCGCACTCTGGCGATGGGCTCGTTGTTTGCAGGACAGTACGTGGTCACCACCTAGAGCAGAAGGACGGCCGTTAGCCGACAAAGGGCCGGAACAGCGATCCCGGCAGTCATCCGTCCCAGCAGCCCTGCCCCCCCACCCCGCGGGCCCGCTCTCCTCACGCAGCCCACCCGTCCCGGCCGCACCTGGCCGCCGCCGCCCCAGCGCCCATTGTACACGCCCGGGTTGTCCTCCTGCAGGCCCAGCTCCCGGAGCCAGGCGTACTGCGGCTGACCGACCAGCAGCGAGGACATGGCGGCTGCGGGCCGCCACCCGGCCCGACGCGGCAGCAGCAGCACCGAGGCGGCAGCGCGGCGCCAACCTAGCATCGCCAGAGACGCCGCGATGGCCGCCGGGCCCGCCCCCACGCAGCCCGCGCCGATTGGTGGGGGCGCAGCGGCGCCCCCCGCCCGGCAGCGCCCCCCTCTCGGCAGCGCCCCCTGCCGGTCGGCGGTGTGCCCCCCGCTCAGCCCCTGCGGCCTCCAGGCGCCCGCGTTGCAGCCGGCTGCTATTCCTCCTCTTATGTACATCGATTAGCGCAATTACTGCACTTGGCACACATCCATCTTGCAGAACTGCAAGTGATTTTTTAACCCATGCTTTTAAAACACAGTTTCCTTTGGCAGCATATTTGAATGATTGTTTTAAAGTATTCTGACGCCGTTTAAGACCTGTATAAGTCACTCGCTTCAGTGTGTGCAAGAGTGAAGCTGCACTTGTACGAGAAAACTGGTTCTGGGAACTGTAAAACTTGTAGGAGACATGAGTGCATTCACTTCTGAAGGACGTATATAAAGGACATTGAACAAAAGCATCTTGAGAAGGAAATTAAAAGATAAAGCTCTTCTTCAGAAAGAGGACGAAACCTTGCATCCGTCTGGTTAAGGAGCACAGTCAGAAGAATAGCAGAACAGCAGATTTCTTCCCCTGCTTTGACACTGTGCTTCTACAAACCTGACCTCGAGAAATCATCCTCTGGATGGCACAGCAGCTCAGTCCCTGGAGCTGGTTGTTCACTGCTTGGCCTGCAGAGCTGACCGAGAGGGCCCGGCTGGGGCTGGAACACCTCCTGCTCCTTTCACATCAGCCACCAAAGCACATCAGGTAAGTTTCGGTTTCACACTTGACCTGCGGTGAGTTAGTTTTGATCTAGTGACCCAGAGGTTTAAAGCATCCTTTGAGCTGTTCTGTCCCCTGACGACTGTTAGCCGCAGCACAGACTATCACCTTCTCAAAAGGTTAATTTGTTGTAGACCAAATACGCACACGAGATAGGTTCTGGCTGTCTGAACAGCTTTCTGCACCTGGTGAAGCTGGAACTCCAGCAGTTCCTCATAGGCCTCAGGTAACAATAGGCTTTTGAAAGAGTACCTGGCTCACTTAATTGAGAGGCTTTTTGTGGGCATAACTGTCATTGCATATAATTCATCCTGTATGATAAACCACCAACAGAACAGAAGCCTTCTGCTTTGTGTTTGAAGTTGTCAAGAAACCTTGTGGAAACTACAGATTCCAGTTACTCCACTGAAGCTTCTCAGAGAGGACCCCTGTAAGATCATCTCTGAGGCTTTGATGCCTTCCAAAGGGACTATAATAGACAGAAGAAATACAGTAGCGTAAGGATGCAGGCTTTCTCTCCGTATTAAATTCTGAGGTTGTAAATCCACCATCTCAAGACAGTCAGGGTCCTGACAGCATTAACAGGCCTTAATAACTCTAGCCAGCCTCACACAAGCCTCCAATTCTCACTGCCACCCACCCAAACTCTATAGGATTAGGTCTTCAGTCCTTGGATCCTCTCTGCCTGAGCTGTACCAGAGGAGTGCTGGGCTATGGTTGCAGCCATGCTGCTGCCTGACCATATCACTCAGTGAGCCAGACCTGGGGCTGCCAACTTCTGTCCATCACTGCCTGTCTGCTGTCAGCTAGGTCCTGACGAGCACACTGACTTCCTGGCTTGACCTCGGACCTGCCTTGTCACCTCAATATGGTGTTTTGGCCTTCACCATGACTTTGGGTGGTGAGTCCCTGTCCTGCTAGCTGCACTGTTCCCTCTGACTTCCTGGGGAGCAAGCCCTTGCTGGGAACTGAAATGTTTAGGTCAGTAGCTGAGGCTTCAAGCAACAAGTATTTGGCTTCTAGCTCCTGCATGCACTTTCTCTTTCACCATAAGTGAGCAGTTTCTTCAGCTGTGACTACACATGTCTAATGGCATAGCAGCTATACGTCAAGCAGAAAGAAAATGGAAACCCTGGCACTCAGCCTCACTTGGCTCTCTTCTTTTTTGCTAAAGAGTGTCCCAACAGTTCATACTGTCACTGTCACAGTTGTTGCCAAAGTCCTTTCAGGGGGAACCTGGGCAAACCACCCTGCAGCACAATGGTCAGTGATCCAGTATGCAGTACTACAGCGTGAGTCACCTTGTTTTTTGAACCACCCTCCATAGTGAACCTGATGTGCCCAAGTCCACATCTAAATCTAGGTATGCCTTCAAAACCTACATTTGCAATAGAACTGTGAAAAACAACAGAGAGACACCACGTGCTCCTGTTTCACACTTACAGGGCAAAGATAACCGCAGGAGTGTCCAGAGCAGGCATGTCCAGACTGTGGCTGCAGGCACATGCAGCCCAGCACGGCCTGTCCTGAGTCCTGCCCTGCCCACGCCACCATAATGGTAACTCGTCCTCCAAAAACCAATCATGGGTGTGTTTTCAGTTGACATGAATACATTACATATGAAATTTCAAAAGGAACACATAGAATTGCCATCAGATATTCAACTCAATTTAACTCAAAAAAAAAAAAAAAAAAAAAAAAGATAGATTACGGCTCTCCACTAGACTTCTATAAGATCTATATTGCTAGAGAAATACATCCTTCCCTTCTCAATCATGCCTAATTCATGTCATCACTTTTTGGTACTACATACATTTGTGAACAGCTTTTTTCCAGGTTGAAGAACAGGTAGAGCAAAATTTAATCAGAAATCTCTGATGAGCACTTTGAGGCCTCACTGAGAATTTGTTCTGTCAAATAGTGTTGTTGTGCTCTTTGCTGTAGCCTCCATGGGAATAATCAGGAGGTATTCCTTTCTAAAGTGCCTACATATTTGCATCTCAAAACAATTTCTCTTCACTCAGTGCAACCCAAGCAAGCCAAAAGATGGGGCACATGGTGGCAACAGGGAGCTGTGCAACAGATAGGCTGAGACAGAAACCCAGATGAGGGGCCCACAGCCTTTCTGGGCTGACGTGTGCACCCAGGTGGATTTCCCAGGGCACATAAGAGCTGCCCAGACCTTTTGTTCTGTGGAGCTCCAGAATCTGGAGGAAATCCAAGGGACTGAGCTAGGTGGAGGGCGTCGTGGGTACAAACTTTGCCCAGCTTGTTGGATCTTTTTGAGCAGCTGTGAGAGGAAGTCATCAAGCTGAGATGAATCCGGCAATTGGACAGAGAGATTGACAGTGGGATTCAGTGGGATGAAGTTCAACAAGACTAACTGTCGGGTCCTGCAATTTGACCACAACAACCCCAGGCAACTCTATAGGCTTGAAGCAGAGTGGTAGAAATGGACCTGGGCATGTTGGTCCATGCTCAGCTGAACATGAGCCAACAGTGTACCCAGGCGGCCAAGGAGGTCCATGGCATCCTGGAAATAGTGTTGCCAGCAGGAGCAGGGAAGTGACTGTCCCTCTGTATTCAGTCATGCTGAGGCTGCACCTCAAGTGCTGTGTTCAGTGTTGAGCCCCTCGCTACAGGAAAGACACTGAGGCCCTGGAGCATGTCCGTCAAAGGGCAATGAGGCTGTGAGGGCTCTGGAGCACAAGTCTTATGAGGAGTGTCTGAGGGAATTGGGATTGTTCAGTCTGGACAAGAGGAGGCTCAGGGGTGACCTTATCATTCTCTACAGCTACCTGAAGGGTTGTTGTGGTCAGGTGAGGGTTGGCCCATTCTCCCATGTAACTGGCCGTAGGATGAGAGCAAATGGCCTCAAGTTGTGCCAGGGAGATTCAGGCTGGATGCTAGGAAATACTTCTCCAAAAGAGTGGTCAGGCACTGGCACAGGCTGCCTAGGGAAGTGGTGGAG
>PPHD01021610.1:0-13184 GCA_002909625.1 Bambusicola thoracicus | reverse complement strand
AAAAGTTTTTCCTTACGTCTAATCTAAACCTCCTCTGGTACAACTTGTGGCCACTTCCTCGGGTCCTGTTTGCTGCCTGGGAGAAGAAGCCAAACCCCTCCTCGTCACAACCTCCCTTCAGGAAGTTGTAGGGTGCAATGAGGTCTCCCCTGAGCCTCCTCTTCTCCAGACTTAACAATCCCAGCTTCCTCAGCCGCTCCTCATAAGACTTGTGTTCCAGACCCCTCACCAGTTTCGTTGCCCTTCTCTGGACATGTTCCAGGGTCTCAATGTCTTTCTTGTAGTGAAGGGCCCAAAAGCTTCTGATTTCTTATTCTAGGCTAGAAATGAGTGAAGTACTTGAAGAAACATTAAAAAAAAAATAAAATCCAAAGCCAGAAAAATACAAGTATCTAGAGTAATCTCCATATAGATTTAGAATGCTGCAGGTTTGTGTGAAGGCTACCTTCAGAAATGTGCATCATAAAATATGTATGAAGTAAGTTAAATAGTTTGGGTTCAGTATTGCATAGGGAAACATCATTATTATTAGTCACAAAAAAAAAAAAAAAAAAAAAAAAAGAAGAGAGAGAGAATCAGAACATTTACACTGAAATGATTGTTTGCAACAATAATTTTTGATAGTGCTCTTCTGGGAAACCATCCAGAGGATAAGTATTAGATGAGAGAGTCTGCCAGCATGCTAAAAGGAGACAAAAACTACAGCACTTAGTGCAAAAAAAAGCCCTGAAACTAGAATCAGTATACAGCTGCAGTTACGAAAAGAAAAAATATTCTGTTAACGGGACTAAAATGCATAAGGAGACATTAACAGTATATAAAATTTTGTTGAAAATAACCTTCTCCAACTGTTTCTGAAAACATTAGACAGACAACTGAAAAATGAAAACAACATGAAGATCTTGCTTTCNACACAGTACTAGACAAGGACACTAAAGTCAAACAAAGGTCTGAATTACCTTTATCAGACAGACACTACTGTTTCAGTAATTTCTATAATGGAAACCATATGAAAATAAATATTTTCTAATTTCATGGCTGCAGAAAAGATAATTTTACAATAGGATAATGATATTCATTTAANCTTCAAACATATGTCTTTAATAATACAGTACTAGACAAGGACACTAAAGTCAAACAAAGGTCTGAATTACCTTTATCAGACAGACACTACTGTTTCAGTAATTTCTATAATGGAAACCATATGAAAATAAATATTTTCTAATTTCATGGCTGCAGAAAAGATAATTTTACAATAGGATAATGATATTCATTTAAAAAAAAATGAAATAGATAAAAGGTCTTCTCTAACAGTTATTGATATTTGAGTTCTGTTTTTGAATATTTAAAATTAACAAAATATTGATTGAGAACAAACAAGATTTTCTGAAAACAAGAATTCAGAATAATTTATCAATTACAGGTAAAATCATAATGATCTTTGTTTTTAGACTAGTTTTAGTAAAAGTTATAAAAATATAACCAGGAAAATAAGCAACTTTGTAGATACACTTACCAAGCATCCTCTTTTTGATCGCTACTGTATTTTAATGAGGCGTGTATTACTTATGTCTGCTCCTGAGTTACAACATATATTGCTTTGATATATTTTACCTTATTATAGACTACTTAATATGCTATTGCACTCTTCTCTAAACACAGACATTCTTCATATTCTTCAAAAGACAGTAATTCCAACCATGTACACACCTTCTACGAGCTTTCCCCACGTTCGTATATTCCATTTTGCAACAGATTTGGTACAGATTCTATGGGGAATTTTATTACTATTCTGAGACAGTAGAATAAATTTAAGGAAGAACTGACATTTCAGATAGAGTTTTTGTGTTGCCTATCCCTCTTTAGAGGCTTTTCTTGCCCTATCATGCTGGAGTATTTACAGAGAATGCCTGAAAAAAGTCTGGAGGACTCCTTACTATCACAAGGCCAGCGCAAAACAATAAATGGTATCAGAGAACATCTTGATCAGACTAACTTTGATAGCTCCTAGAAAGCCACTGTAATATGTTGTTACTCTCTGAAACTTCTCAATTTTCAGGAGAACAGTTATCCTTTAAAAAAGTATACTAGTTTTGTTGACATGGTTTATTGCTGATAAATCCATGCAGTGGATTTTATTTATTTAACTGTGCTTTAGAGTCATTCAAAATTCAAAACACTTTTGATTGATTGAAGTCAAGGTCTAAAATGCACAGGAGTTCTAAGTCTCCACTCCAACCACTTACACTGCTTGCACATAGACTGACTAGAAATTACTTACAGACAGGCTAGAAGTCAAAGTTCTTGATAACAGTGTTCTCTGGATGTTCTGGTAGAATACACAAATACAGGTTAAATATCTTTAAAAACACACAAAATTATTGACATTGGCAATTAGAATGAACAGTTATTATACTTGGAATAAGTATAAATATATGTGTATATAAATAAAAATAAATATTATATATGTAATATATAATGTGATATATATTAATGTATAAATATTGGGAACAATATAACAGTTATGGTTAGTTGGTACTCTTGTTGGAGACACAGAGCTACCAAAAAGAGTACAGCAAAGAGCCATGAAGATGGTGAAGAAAGTGGAGCATCTCTCCAGTGAGGAAAGACTAAGAGAGCTAGAATTTTTAGCACAGAGGAGAGACCAGAACAAAATATTCTGAGAAGTTATTCTGAGTGATGCAGTCCTTTGACACACAAGCTTCAGAGAAAGCATTTCTTACTCTACTGCAATTTTCATTACCAGTTAAATGACATTATTCATTCAAATGCAGGAGTTAAATTTCCAACTTTAATCTGAAATTTTATTAATAGATAAGATTATTAGTGCCAGTTGGCCCTTGAACCATTTTACAGTTTGGGAAATAGAAGTGCTGTTGCATTTGAAGGATTTAGTTGTCATCACATACCAATGACAGGGCCAAAATATAAGACAAATCAATTAATATCCATTGATATGATCTGTATGTAGTCAGAAATACTGTTTCTATACCCAGGCTGCTCATTTCTTGGATTTTTACTTTATCTCCCCCTCTATTTCATCCTTTGGAAATCAATGAGAGATTCATAACACTAAGCTGCAGAGTAGGTGCATATTTATGAAATGCATGCTTTCAAACAGACAACTTGTTCATATCATTCTTAGAATTCTCTATTCTAGGAATGAGTGAACAGTCTCCTTAAAATCTTATCATTAAAAAATGACTGAATATTTTTAGTACATCACATTCCTTCAAAGAAAGTTCAAGAAACTTCCTGTGTTTTTTTGTTTATTTGTTTGTTTCTGTCATTTTTATCCAAATATTCTTTTCAGTTAATAGGTAACATAGTCTTTCACTATCTAACCTCCTTCCTAAAAGTTTCTCCTATCCCATGCACTGACAATTACAGGATAAGATTTCCAAATCTTAAAGGCATTATTTTCAAGTCTCAAATGTTGTATAACATTTCTGAAAGACTCAGGCGTTGCAATTTCAGATGGGAAATCATCACAAATGATATTAAAAAAAATGTTAAAAATTATGCCTAAAACTAATACACTATAGTTCTGTGAATTAGCCAGTAGAACTGGCTAAAGAATGAGATTGTCAGAAGAGCAATATTTAAAGCTACAAAGAAAACGAAACTTTTAATAAGAAGTAAACATATTAGAACACGTCAGAGAAATTCACTTGTAAAAAGGGAAAGGAAGGACTTGCCAGTTAATCAGAGGTTGGCTGTAAAATCAAGACTTGTATGGAGATTTTAGGAGACAAAATTTTATTTATATTACTAAGTTCACATCTCTAGGCTGTAGAATGGTTTCTCTATATGTCAGAATATTTTTTGGATGTAATACTTTTTGAACAAAAATACAGTGGACCTGGCTGTCATCAGAAACATTCAGGCAGCTCAGAGTATTTGTATTTGTGACTGTCAGTATCACAAAAGCAACTGTTTATTATTTATAATGAAAACCTACAGTAACAAGTTACAAGGATTAGCTTTTTAAACCCTGTCCACTAAACCAAATGAATATGATTTAAATTTCAAATCCTGTCTGGTAATTACAAAAGACTCAATGATGGTTCAGTTTCTTCTTTTTCCTTGTTTTGGCAAGCAAAGTGTAGTTAGTTTCAGTCCTTTGGTTGGATTCCAGTTTAGTAATTTATTGCATTCTGTCCACTTAAATGATCTTAGAAGCATTAAGAGGATGTCACTCCTCCCTTGCTCCCTAATTGTAACGCATTGCTACTTACTACTGTTCAAATACCAAAATCATTTCATCCCAAGGCCATGTTTGAGTAAACAGAATGAGTTCTTAAAGAAATTGCTTTACAGAGAGTACTTGGGGATTTCTCTTGAAGACAATGTTCTATACATTGTATATGAAATTGTTATCTTTAGAAAATAGAAAGTCATTTTGAAAAACTTCTTGTTAGTTATAGTCCAGCTGTCTGATAAAATATTTTTCTTACTTGTTTAATGTAAGAAAACAAAAGTATGGCAGAATTTAAATTATTATTATTTCTGACATTGCTTACTTGTCTTTTTTCTTTACAAAATCATAGGCTAATAGAGATACAGGTGAACATTACTTTACCTGATTCACTTGTTTCTGTCAAGCATTGCCAGATTTTCATCATTTATGAGAAAGAAATCTCTGAACATCACTAATCGTCTGAGGATGATTTAAAGTTTGGTGAAGGAAATTGAAGTGAACATCAAAACGGACATTCAATGAAATTTTATTTTCCTTTTCTCCTTTCTGTGGCTTCTTTTGGAACTCCAAGAGTCCTGTCCTATGCTGAGATAAGTGGCCTTCTAGATGCCAAATGCTAAATATCTCAAAGTATTCCCAGTATTGAAAAATGGATTATATTATTTTCATTAATGGCAACAGCACGTTTTATTACTACAGCATTTTGAAACACGTTTCTGAAGAGCATGAAGTTTAACAAACAAAAAATACATTTTCACTGGTCAGTGGGACTCAGACTCTGTCACTTGAGCAATGGGGTCACCTTTCTCACCTTGAGTCTTTCCTACTACTTTTTCCCAGAAAAGTTCCAAAACAGTTGGCTATAGGCTAGTCTGAGTTTATAAGGCATAACTCAATTTTTACCAAACGAAACTGTGTAACCATGTAGAGTTCAAAACTAGGCTTGCAAGAAAAAAGATCATTACCTTCTATCATTACCTTCAATGTTTCTCACAGTGGCAAGGATCCAGGATTTTGATTCCTTGAGCTATTTGCCTTTGTCTCATATTCACAATTTTTCTTTGGTTTCTGAACTAATATTTTAGTGTGGAAACCACACAATTCCAAACCTTCACATCAAGTCAGGTAAGCACAGACTTTATTTAAGGCAAGCCATGGCCAATAAGCCAGTGGTATTGCAGCATGAAACACCTCAACGTCTCAGTAGGTCTAAGTTTCAAAGATACTAAAACTCAAATGTAAGATTATATTTTCACCAACGGGGATATAAACAGGATAGCAAAGAGGCTGCATTATTAGGAGTGTTGCCCAATAGGTTGAGGGAGGTGATCTTTCCCCTGTATTAAACACAACTGAGGCCACAACTGGATTACTGTGTTCATTTCTGAGCTCCACAGATCAATAGAGAAGTGGAGATATTGCAGATATTGCAAAGGGCCTTGAAGATAGTGAAAGACATGAAATATCTTTCCAGTGAGGAAAGACAGAGAGAGTTGTTTGGCATAGACAATGGTAGGCTCAGGGGAGCACTCATCAATCTTTATAAATACCTGAGGGGAGGGGGCAAGGCTTTTTCTAGTGTCTTCCTATGACAGGACATGAGGCAGTGAGCACAAACTGAAGCACCAGATATTCTGTCTGAATCTTTACTGTGCAGGTAACAACGCAGTGCCACAGATTGCCCAGAAAAGCTGTGGAATCTCCTCCTTGAAGATCATCAAAAGTTGCCTGCACATGGGCCTGAGCAACCTGTTCTGTGGGGATGGCCTCCAGAGCTCCTTTCCAGCCTTAAGTATTCTGTGATTCTGTGTAAACTTACATGTTGTTTAAAAAATACCATATACCTTCCCCTTTTGGTATTTTAACAAACAAATCTCTAGATTTATTCAAACATTGTTTATACATTTTTTTATGTATAAAAATTGTTTATACATTTTTATTTATAGAAAATATTTCTAAAATCTATAATATGATTAGATGCGTTATATATTTCAGTGTGATCAGCACCAGTACTATATGGTATGCAATCTCGAATACAGAATGAGGAAATGCACCTGAAAATATATTTTCAATTATTCTGAACACTTACCTTTATTAATAGTGATAAAAAATGCTAGTCAGATCCCTGTAGTTTTAATGTTAATTCATAGAACTCCTGTTGGATACTAGCTACATTACTATTTAATGACATTAAAACACAAAGGAATGTTCCTTGTAAATTATACAGAGGTAAATTCTCTCTCCCACATTCCTTTTGACTCATTATATACACTGCTCTTTCATCCTTATCTCTTTCCCTTTTCTGTTAGCCAGTTTTTATTGCTCACTTTTTCAGTACAAAATTGTTTTAAGTTATTTCTTTTTTCCTTTATGTTCTCAAATACTTGACAGAAATAAAGAGCTGAACTACATGTTTGTTCATCTGAAATATGACATTTTATTTTTAGAAAGTGGAATCGTAGCTTTTTTTTATAGTCTTAAATGCTTATAGACACAAACTTTAATTGGTTCTTGGCACATATTCAGCTTAATAACCTATATAAAATAAATGAAAGACTAGCATTACAATTTCCATGTAACTTTATCTCTTTTTCTTTACCACATATTGAAGCATCTCACAGTGCATATTTCTGTACTATCCACAGGATTCTTTAAATCTTTTTTTTTTTTTTTTCTGAATATATACTCATTTCATCCAAGAACACCTTACTACTACTTTTAATCCCACTATTAAACACTTGAAAAACAACTCAAACAATACTCTCTCATGCAGTGTTATCAAACAAAACAGATGTCTACCCAGCCTTCTCTGCTCAAATGGCATTTGTCTTGTTCAGCTGATTCTCCCATTCTTTCTACCTATTTTCCACACTGTTTCCCCAGGGTTCTGCTCAGCTGAATATTTTTATCACACAAACTTTACATGGTCTTTTCTGTTTTTGTTCCAAGATAGGAGTCAAATAAGGTATGTGCTGAGCAGTGGATGTAATGCAAAGCAGATACCACAAGGGAAAGTTCTGATGGGTGAGATCCTTATGCTGCCTGAGCTAATAGAGAAGAAGAATGTGTTCAGACAAGCAGAGAAGATAAAATGTAGCAGATTTGTTCAAGGATGAAGTAGTACCAAATGACTTTGCATCAACAGAATTGAAGCTGCTGAGAATGAAGTGGAGTTATTGGGCAAAGGAACTGAACCAGAGGAGATTAAAGACATTTTTACCATGAAAAAATAAAAAATCAAGGTGGTTTGTTTTTTTTTTTTTAGAGTCTCATCTACAAGCCTCCCTGAATGTAGCATTTAAGAAGAATTACCAAAACCCATGTCTTCATTTCCTCTATATGATTGTTCTCATATCTTTAGGAAAATTAAGTGGAAGCTTGGACTACACGTTTATGCCCAATATCACCCTTTTTTTTTTTTTTTTTTTAAGCATTACCACCCTGATATTCAGTGTATTTTATGTAAACTGTATAGTAGAAATAAGAAACAATTGACGTGGTCTGTTCTGACATCTCATTAAAGCTGACAGATTCATTAATGTGCTTTATCCTTAACAATACCAAAGTTCAGCAGCTGAAACTCATAGTGATTCTGTTCTGAATTTCCTTCTGCAAGGCATCTGAAAGCTCTGTCCCTTCTCTTAGATGGCTGAATATCAAACCAAAGTCAGTGGGGTTTTTTGTTTGTTTGTTTTGTTTGCTTGTTTGAGTAATTTCAATATGTGCTGCAGAGTTGGATTTAGTAACTCAGTGCCACATTAGAATAGTGGCATAATTGTTTCATTTGGAATTGATTCAAAGCTTGTTCATATCTATGTATGTGAAATCTTAATGACACCTCATATATAGACTAATGGATATGAAAACTGCAAACATCCCCTTTAAAGTAGTTAAGTCTTCTACCTTCATCCACAACTTGTAATATCTAATTTTTTTCTGCATACTGGGAGGTCAACTAAAATTAAACATTTCATAGAACAGGCTAACATAAGATATGCCAAATAATAATGCTAAAAAAAATATAATCAAAGGAAGTGGAAATATCAAAGGAGATTTCTTTGGCTAGAAATACATAAGGTCAGTAAAATCTCAGGCAAATAAAAAAAAAAAAAAAAAAAAAAAAAGAGAAAAATCTACCTTGGCTACAGAATAAAATTTGATAAAATTGCCATATTTCCATTACAACTGTCTAACATGCATATTCAGATACTGATGTTTGATGTTTGAACCATATTCCTCTAATCTGAACACCTATCAAAGTTGAAATTTCAACCTGTATGTATAAATTGTACATTTAATATAGTCTGGAAAATTGAAATAAACTTTGTGTACTTGTACTTCTTAAACCACTAGAGAATTTAGATGTAAAGTTTTCTTTTTCCATTTTCACAGTTGTCATAATGCATACATTGACGTGTGCACCATGTGATGTTAGTATAGCTTGGTGCATTTCTAAGATTTCCAGAACATTTATTTTGAATCTACATTTTTTCTGAAACACTTAAGTTGTTCTGGGACATACTTCATGAACATCTTCTCAGCTTCAGAATGAAAAGAGAAGGCAAGACAACAGTTTTTAAACTATCCATGTATCTTTTCAGGTTTAATTTGTGTGAGGGAATAGTGATCTATATTTAGCTGCCACTTAGAGCTAACTTCACACATCAGGATATTGTGCAGGTGGGAAAGCTTTCCATCAGTGCTTCTCTTTTAGCCGATGTAACTACTATATGAAAACTTGTTTGGTTCAGGGAGGGGGGGGGGAGGGAGAAGAAAGAAAAAAAGAAAATGTGTTTCTAAAACTTATAGCTCAATAGGTAACTGTGGAAACCTTCTGAATACAACAGATCTGAAAGGGGAGAGATTTTCAATGGTAGATCTCTCTCAAAAGGCTTTCTGGCTAACCATCTTAGACAATGAAATTAAGTAAAAACCTTAAAAAGAGATAGTTATAACCTGATGTTTTGTGAACAATAAGCAAAAAAAACAAATATTCCTAACTAACAAGAGATATTTTACTGTGGCTTGTAAAATAATAGAGATAACAGGAAGTTTTGTTACTCAGCCACTGAATCTTTTTCACTTGACAGAGTGATTAACTCTACAAAGTCCTATTTAGTGTGGTGGAAAATGTTTTATAACTCAGCTGAATCATTTAGTAAAAAAAAATTGTCTCAGTTTTTAGTTTATTCTGATGCAAAATGCAGATGCTCTTTAGATGAAGAGGGTCCAGAGATACCACCCAATCTGTTCTTAGTGAGGCTGTAGATGTGTTTACAAGACTTTTCCTAGGAGCACCTGAAAGGATTTCACCTCTATGTTCAGAAAGATGTCATCTCCAGAGTATCACCAGTACCTTTACACTGAAAGTAGGAATACACATTCTGATGTCTTTTTCTCTGCATTTGAGAGTGTAAGTACCAATCTGAGTGCCAGTTTGGGTAGTCACCACCAAATTTTCCTGAGTTTCTTAAGCCAGAGGCAATGAAAGATAATCCTTATTCTTGTTCCCAGTTATAAGAAAAGCTAAGAGGGACTCCAATAATCTTTCTTTCCAATGCAGCCCTCTCAGTATGTCTCTCTGCAGATTGTCTTTATTGCTATAAGATCCTTAGATTGGCCCAAAGTATTAGCTCTATGACCTCAGTATCCTGAAGAAGATGTTAAGTTCCCTTACAAATCTGCTTCATAAGCAGCTTAAATGCAGTGCAAATTCAAGTCTTGCTTATTCTAAGCAACAGAAGCATTAGTTAAGGCAGTTACTGATTGTCTACAATACATGCTGTCTTGAAAGTGGGTAGAAAGAATAAAACACCACATGGTTCAATTAATGCAGCGGCAGAAGCAGACAGCCTCTGTCCTGAGGTCAAAGAAGTGGAATAGTAAAAGGAATTATCCTCTGCAAAAAGCTGGGAAACTCTTCTGGAAAAAATTACAGCCAAAAAGCTAATGATAGAAGCATTAAGACTGGTCAAGTTGCCAAACATCCAATGTTGCAAAACAAAACAAAAGAACAAAACAAAACAAACAAAAAAAGTAAACAAAGTGGATTTTTACAATGTTGCAGCTGAAAACAAATGGGTCATGGTATTAACAATTAACATTTAACTGAAGAATCTAGCTGTAGGTATCAAAGAAGATTTATGTTTTGGATTTTAAATAATTTTGTTTATTCAGTATTACATTTTGTTAAATTTTTTGCTGAGAAAGGCTTCATGTGAAGATAATTTCAGCATGCTTGGGGTCAAAAGATTCACTATTAAATTACTATTAAATTAAAATGGACATATTATGTGAAGATATTCGTGGATGTCCATAATTCTTCACTCACAAATACTTGCCTTTGGCTCATACTGGATTAAGTAAAGCACTTGGATATACTCAGTCATGGTTATAGAGATTACTTAGGGGTTTGCTTAATTATGTGACTTGATTAAGAAATAAAACTTTTATCTGCACTGATTCAAGTGTGCTCTCAACTGTCATCATGATTGTGCATCTGCAAGAATAACATCAAAGGTGCTTTCTTTCCACTGTTTTGTTTTCAACAGTGCCAATAAATGAATTGGATTTCTACCTGGCATTTGCTCATATATTTAGCAATATTGTATTCTTTTCATAGCATGACTTACTAAGGGATTTGCAGTAAAAAATAACTGTGTGTTCCTCATGTGTAATTTGAACTACTTCTCTGAGGTTTTTGGGTTTTTTTGGAAAGAGAACTTTTCCTAATTTTAGTCTTTTGACCTGTATTGAAAGTAACACTCAGTCAATAATTTTAAATGGTGGAAAATCTAATGGAGATAAACCAATATGCATCATTTAGGAAAAAGCTTGAACGAAATAGCTTGACAATGCCTGAGCAAATATTTGGATGTTACATTTTACTATCTCCACCATAAATGTATCAGCTTAAACTAAAAATGCATTATATAATGGTACATTGTAAGCACAGCAAGACTGAATCCATTGTCATTTTTGTTGTCCAAATGTGCAATTAAGTCATGCTGATGTGGTAAATGTAAAGCTGTTTTGTTGCTTTAATGTGAGGTCGATTATTACATGGAAAATGCCTAGTTTGAGTTTTAATGAGAAATCAAATTGATTAGCATATAATTAGAGATAAACAAGCAGGCTCATATAAAAATCTATCCTCATGCTAGCAATGTCTCTTCAGCTAAGTGGGGCTCAAACTGAGTTTTCCATTTATAAACTTAAATTAGACTTAGAAAGCTGAAAATTGCTCTGTCTCCTGGCTTTTCAGTGATATGATTCAGCGTATTTTGTGCTCCTAAATGTACTGACATTTAGGACAGTGAATACCAACATGAGAAATTCTGCTGAACTTTACATTTGTAATTCAAGATAAAGCCTTTTGTCTACTGGTATAAGAAGAAAAATTTTGATGGCTTAATGGATAAAATACTAACCTTTCTCAGCCCACCTTTTCAGCAATAATCCCACAAGAAGGGGATATTGTCCTTAATCCTGTAGAAGAAGGACACTTCATCCCACACGATCAATAGTTGTTACTCAAAGAAGACAAGGAATGTTTATATGACGTGCCTCTAGGACCACACTAAAGGAACATAATCCTTTATTTGATCATATGCACAGTTGTTCTTAACTATAACCTTAAGTGTGTGGGGGAACAAAAAAAAAAGAATCAGGAAGATTTTAAACTCCAAAAGTAATGTCTCCGCTATTTCCTGTATTACTACACTGGCCCACAACATCAGCAGCAGATGTTGGTGGTATGGCAGTAGAATATGAACTTCCTGACAGTATTCTGTTTCATTTTGTTGCCGTGTGACAGATGTCTTACAAAATGACATCTGACACTGAAGTACTTGTGAAACAGTAGTGTGTCACTGAATTCCTCCACACAACAAAATAGTACCCACTGACATTCATCAACACTTGCTGAATATTTATGGAGATGAAACAGTGGATATGAGCACAGTGAGGTGGTGGGTGGGGTGTTTCAGCAGTGGTGACAGTGACATGAAATACAAGCCATATTCTGGAAGGCCAGGCAGAATTTTACAAGTACAGCATGCAGGCTCTTGTTCATTGCTGGTGAAAAGGCACAGCTAGTGGTAGAGACAATGTTGAAAAATAGTGTTGTGTAGCTGAGAATTTGCTCTATCAAGTAATGTTGTTGTGCTCTTGTTGTGCTGTTGTTTCCAGAGATATAAATAGGAGGCATTACCTTCAGTTCAACCTACGCTTTTATGAATTTGGAAGACACAAGTAAAGGTGACCTTGAAAGGTTTTGTTTGTTTGTTTGTTTGTTTTTACAGTGCCTGAACAGCATGAAAAGTACTTTATTTCAAATAAAAATGTTGTAAAATATAATTGCCGTTTCTTACTTGGGTCCCATGAGAATTGACAAACCTATATAGTGTCTTCATAAACCTCCAAATGGGCAAGTGAATCATTTAATATTTTAACCCAACCACTATAACTGCTTACAATAAATGAATAATTTTTATTATACTAACAACTAGGAAAGTACATTCTCTAAGCTGTTCAATTTTTTCCTTGAAGAATCTACATTCTGTATAATTAGTCAGAATTAAATACCTTTCTTGGAAATGCAGTTAAAATTTCCATGGGAAAAATAAGAATTATAAGGAACTTTCTTGAAATCTCTCTGCACAAATTAGAAATAAGAAACTAAAAAAAAATAAAAAGGATTTCACAAATGAAAATAAGATGGATATAAATGAAAATTGAAGACTCTTTGCCAAAAAAAAAAAAAAAAATTATATTCAACACAGATTATGTCCAAATAGTTCTTGTTTGGCAACAGATTGTCCTGCATCTGCATGAAATATTTATCCCTTAGTGCCCCAAAAGGTTTCCCAGAGGGTGTTGTCAAACAACAAGTCCGAGAGCCTCTGGAGAGCAATAATCAGCCAAGGTGCAGCAAGGGACGAGGCCACACACCCATATGGTT
>PPHD01021609.1:2957-13185 GCA_002909625.1 Bambusicola thoracicus | reverse complement strand
CTTCTCTGGACTTGCTCCAGTACCTCCATGTCCTACTTGTACTGAGGTGCCCAAACTGAACACAGTACTTGAGGTGAGGCCTCACCAATGCCAAGTACAGGAGCAGGATGACTTCTCTAGTCCTGCTCACCACACCGTTCGTGATATAAGCCAGGATGCCATTGGCCTTCTTGGCCACCTGGGCACGCTGCTGACTCGTATTCAGCCAACTGTCCAACAGTACACCAAGGTCCCTTTCCATCAGGCAGCTTTCCAGCCACACCTCCCCAGGCCTGTAGGGTTGCCTGGGGTTGTTGTGACCAAAGTGCAGGACCCGACATTTGGCCCTATTGAAACTCATGCCGTTAACCTTGGCCCATCAATCCAGTCTATCCAGGTCCCTCTGTAGTGCCCTTCTACCCTCTGGCAGATCAACACTCCCTCCCAGCTTGCTGTCATCTGCAAACTTACTGAGGGTGCAACAATCCCCTCATCAAGATCATCAATGAAGATGCTAAACAGCAGCGGCCCCAGCACTGAGCCTTGGGGGACACCGCTCGTGACCAGATGCCAACTGGATTCAACTCCATTGACCACGACTAGAAGAAAGACCACTTCTACATAAGAAATGAAAATACAAGGAACAAGCATGTTAAAAGATATTCAGATGTCATTGCAAATGGCATGAGCTATGCAGATTGCCTAGTGATTACAAATAATTGAGTATAATGATGTCTGATCATGTAGCCATTAGATATATGTCAGGATGCACAACTGAGAAGGCTGACAGGATCTGAGGTTAAAGAACATCTTAAAATAAGTGGAGATTAATGAAGGTCCACTGGGGTTGTCTCACAATGCCTTTGCAGGGCACTCTTGCTTATACTAGTGAGTATCCACGGGCTTGTTGTAGCGCCTCTGCACACCTCTAGACTAGTATCAGCACATTGTTAAACTCGTTAGCCACATGGGGAAAAAAAAGAATGCTTGGGAAGAAATATGCACTAAGAGATTGGAATGGCTTTAGATTCCAGTGTTAGCTTGGACTCATCATTCTGCACGCCATATATTTCCATCTCACTTTTTTTTTTTTTTTTTTTTTTTTTAGTCACTGATGTAAATTATAAATACCTCCTCAACACACTAGCATCATGAAGGTAGAGCTACAGCACTGAACATAAAATCATAGAATGACATAGGCTGGGCAAAATCAAGTCCCATCATTAAGTCATGTTCGTTAGTGACACATTCAAACTTCTCTTAAATACCTCCAGAGAGGGGGACTCCACCACTGTCCTGGGCAGTCCCTTGAAATGCTTGACCACTGTCCCAGTGAAGAAATTCTTCCCAATATCCAATTAAACTTCTCCTGGTACAACTTGACACCACTGCCCCATATCTTATCACTCATTATCTGTAAAACAGGACCAAAACCCCTCTCACTGCAATCTCCTTCCATGTATTTGTAGAGAGAGATAAGGTCTCCATCATCCTTCTCTTTTCCAAACCCATTTCCCTCAGCTCTTCCTCATAATCCTTGATTCCCAACCCCTTTACAAGTTTTATTGCTCTTTTCTGCTCATGCTCAAGCAACTTCTTGTACCGAGGGGCTAATGTTCATCCGGCTGTTGCCCTGAACCCCTAAGTTCCTTTCTGGCCAGCAACTTTCCAGGCCCTCTTCTCCACGCCTATATTGCACCATGGGGTTGCAATAATCCAAGTGCAGCACCCCACATTCAGTCTTACTATCGTGACTGGTGTCAGCCCAATGATACAGCCTATCCATGCCCCTCTGCAATGTCCTCACACAGATCAACAATCCTGCCCAGTGTGGTGGTTTCTGCAAACCAGAAAAACTTTTCAAACAAAGTTTTGAAACTCAGAAGCTCACCAATGCTTTAAAAAAGATTAATTCTCATGTACTACTCTTTCCTCCTCTCCACTTGCCAATTTGCAGCAGTCTCTGCTCATGAATAGAATCAATGAATTCATACTCAGCAAAACACTTTGGGACAGTGCAAAGGTCTCCATTTACATGCTTGAAGTATTTCCCTGCTATCAATGGGTGTGATGCCAGAGAAAAACTGGCCTCCTGCAGGCTTGGAACCACAAAGAAGTTACAATGTTACTTTTAATTTACTGCACAATTTGTCTTCAATTACACTTTGAAGTTTCCAGTATGACATTCAATTCAATGTGGAGGTCATTTAAGGACAAGTATTCTCTATTCTTAAGGCAGATTAAAGACAATTAAGAAGGTGATGTACTCAGAATCTTTCTGACCTGTACAGAGATTCTCTTCTTCTACCAGCCAAATGTATGCACAGCATACATAGATTTTTTGTCACTCTCCATCCCTATCAAACACTGCTTCGCAAATTCTAAACAGCAGGAGATCCTCAGTCTTGTTCGGGATCCATAACAGTTACTTTCCTCCCAGATGGGATTAACTTGGCACAGTTTCTCTGCCTTTACATTGGTTTGAAAAAACAAAAAACATCAGCTGTGCTGCAGTACCACTGGATACCCTTTATGCTTTTTTCTTTCGAGGGAAGGGCAAAATCCTTTTATTAAAACTTAATATTTAATTACACTATAACAAACGGGAACAAGACCAAGAAGTTTGGTCAGAGGTAGTTCTGAGAAAGACATAAATCATACAGACCACACACTTTGAAACTATTTGCCTACTTTGCACTCTCTTCCAGTGAAAGCAAACAGTGAAAATAAAAAATGTAAATTTCATGGACTGTATTAATGTATGCTGAATGCTCCCACTGAGCAAATTGAAGACAGGCATTCCAAAGAAATAATTCCCTTTTTTCCTCTGTTTTTTTCAACCCACACTACTCAACTCTCTCTTGACTGTCATGGCAAAGGTTGCACAAAGCCGCAACTTTACATCTAAGTCTACCAGGCAGATGAGTATTAATTACATCTGCAGCAATTCAGCTGCAGAGAATGAAGTCTGAATGTGGGACATGAGGTGGAAAAGGTTTGTAGTGAGACTGGGACTGATGGAAAGTCAAATGCTCTGTGCCCAGCTGATCCAATAGCAAAGCCAATGAGAACCATTAAATGTAGTCTGTGGTGACTTGCATAAAGGGGCAACAAAGTTAACACAAAATGACAGCATCACACAGGGACATCTGTATTTGGTGATACAATGTCTTGGAACTCACTCAGGAAGCATGACAACTTGGTTCTGCTCCCCGGACTACGTCAGGGTCCTATCCCACTGATCTCTAACGTGAGAAGTATAAACTGCTTGAAGTAAAGGCTGCAACAAAGGCCTTTCCACTCCAGGCTCAGAGTCCTAACTACTATACTGGAGACAGTACTCCTCTCAATTGCTTCTTTTCTGGACATATAATTTCCGCATTGTTGACTTCCATATGAAATAGATGCAATACACAGACTTTTAATCTAAATGTATCAGTTGGGCATACTATTTACTCAAAGGACTTACATAGTTGTTACTTCATATTCAATAACATAATGAATGTTAACTTTAGATTGCATGCCTTTGCTTTTACAGATGAATAACTTTCCTCCCAATCATCTCAAAATAAAATAAACAAAGAAACAAATATAAAATACAATAGAACAAGACAACGTGGTTTCCTACTACAAACATGAGGTAGGAAAAAGAAACAAACAAACA
Source organism: Bambusicola thoracicus (assembly GCA_002909625.1). Classification (NCBI taxonomy): domain Eukaryota; kingdom Metazoa; phylum Chordata; class Aves; order Galliformes; family Phasianidae; genus Bambusicola; species Bambusicola thoracicus. The sequence goes on along the minus strand of PPHD01021609.1, from coordinate 9,542 downwards.
ACAACAACAACAAAACATGCTGCAAGGAAGTGCAACAATTTCCTTTGTTTTCCAATCTGAGCATAATATATGCCTACCCTTACCACTCAAAAATCCATTTACAAACTCCTGGAAGAGCAATATACCACTTTAAAGGGAAAACTTGCCACTTTTGCAAATTTCTAAAATATTGAATGCTTAATCTATACCTTGATTAAAAACATCTCTGATTCTGCAAACTGGCATTAAAAGCATTCTTTGCTGTTGAAAAATAAAATATCAGGCACAGAATCACATCCTCCATTGCCACATTAGTTTTCCATTAACTTTTCAACAATAGAATCACACACACACAGATGCACACACAAAATAAATAAACTTTAATTGCAGTATCGCACTGGAGCCAGCGTAATTAATGTTATGTCAGCATTTCCATTTAAGCCACTAGTTTCAAGAGGTTTATAGCACAGCCATAAAAATTCAGTTAGGTTGAAATTAAGCAAAAAAGGTCTTATAGAGCAAGCAACATTTAAGTATATATATACAGACAGCAGCCACTTACTACTTATATGGGAATTAAAACAGACGCTTACTGATTTTAAAGGGCATTACAGAGCTATTTTTAAGTAATATTTTTGTCAACATTCATAACAATCTTTCGAAAGCCTCAATCCAAGCTACGTTTCCTTACTCTTTTCCCTTCTCACATAATACTTCACACAATTTTAAGATGGCAAACTGTTCTGTTGTTGTTGTTTCACTCCTGAATTAGAGAATGCAATGAAAACATTTTGAAAAGCAACACAAATGAACAAAGTCTGATCCTGATACAGGCCTTCAGGCATAACTAAAGTAGAAATGATAAGTACTTCTTCTACCTTCCAAAAATCATAAGATATAGCTGTATGGAAAATATGAGTAGCCAAATAGGAGGTTTTAAGAGTGCTATTTAGAACCTAATTCTAAACAAGATCCTAATTCTGCTTTCAGCAGAAACCATGAGAGCAAGATTTGTCTCATTATTTTTGTCCCTTTTCCCTCCGTGCTCTTTGGCTTTAAGTGATATTGTGATACATTTTCCAAAGGTCAGCTCTGTATACTGACTGCCTTTTTGGTAACCCAGAATGAGCCCATTAGCCTGGCATTTCGAGCTGCAAACAGATGACGCAGTGAAAGCAAATGAACACTCACAGGATGGGCAGCCAGTGCCATTAACTTAACAGTCCCTATAACGTCTGGTCCTTCTGCAAAGGAGGATCACTAAAAAAGCTGAGCTGAATATTTTGTGGGTTTGCCTGACAACAGACCAGCCAAAAAGAGCAAGGGATCAAACTATCGCTGACGCTGGTGAGAATCAGCACAGACACCAGTCAGGACTTAACAATCACAGTGTGGCTGAACTGGCGGGGCTTCACAGCTTGGCACTTCCACAACTTAAAAAAAAACAGAACTTGTAAGTGAAATCTGCCATTTAGCTGCAGAACAGGGTGGGAACAGCCAGAGAAACAACACTTCATTTCCGCAATCTGCCTCTGCCCTATTTTGGATATTTTTTTTCAATTCATCTCTCAAACAGTATGTGGTCCTACATACTATTCAGTAGGCACAGTATGGTGAACTAAGAATGGATTTCAAATACTTCAGTCATGACTCTTCTGTTTACTTGATTTGTGGTTTTAAGTCAGACTAACTAAGGTTTATTGCTTGTAGTTTGTTTAGGTTCAAAATGCTACTTTATCTCTAATCAAGGATTTAGAAATAGCAATCGTCACACGTTCAGGATGCACACTACTTTTAGTCACCCTTCAAATCCATATTTCTCCAATTTGGAGATAAGGACGTGGTGTGGGACTATATTAAAGGCCTTGAGAAATCCAGGTAGATATTGTTTGGTTGGTTTTTTTAACAAAGACCTTTCCATCTATGGTTCATAGAATGCTTTTGGATAATAGCTATCCTTTATGAAAGAATTTGTTCTAGAGAATCAGCACAGCATAAAGTGTGCTTCACTCACCACAGACTAAAATCTACACCAGGTTTTTATCAACACAGCTCTATCTCCTTGCACTCCCCATTCCAAAACATGACTGAGATATCAGTGCTTGTAAAACTGTTGAGAAGGTAAAGGAGGAGAAATAGGGACGTGGGGAGAGATTGTAGAAAATCCCACCTTTCAGAAAATATCCCACTTCTTTTCCCTGCAGACTCAAAAGGAAAAAAAAAAAAAACAAACAAATAAAAAACTGTGTCAGTCTTCAATCACAGATGCCTCATGCTGTTCTTCAACAAGAAAGCTTAATTCTTATTAATTGCTAGGTTTATTTCAAGGCTTTCATCTTGCATTATGCTGTCACAGATTTTGAGGACCTCTGCACAACTTCTACTTCTCTGAGATGTCTTGAATAAGAGAGGGTGTGAACATCCAAATGATGATTATGATCTCACCATACTAAAAAAGGAGCCTGGGTTTATCTAGGGCAAGATCCTGACTGTGAAGATTACTTGGTGCCATAGAGGTTGATCTTGTTGATATGACCAGCTGATTTACTTCCCCTGCCAACCTAAACCCTCATCTTTCACATCCATCAACTGTGCAACTTAGAAGGCTAAGAATCATGACTGTATTTGTCTTTGTCAAACACCATGGCATTAGGAAGAGCAATTACACAAATTTACTGCATTTTTGCCACAGATAATTGCTAATGGTTATGCAACACTGCACTAGCATTGCCTCCCTCATTAGCATATACTGCTTCCACTATGAAACAGAAGCAAACAGGGAGAAGAGGTGAAGGAATGTGTAGATTTATAAGGGTACTATTGCTTCCCCAGTAGGGTGCTCATGAGATTGTTAGGATGTTTTACAGCTTCCTTTAATTACGCTACCAGAAAGTAAGACATGGAGAAGAGTAACGAAGTTCACTGCAATGGCCATATTCATTAAGACAACCAGAGACTGTTCTCAGTAACAGTGGGATACTCGTTCACTCAATTTCCTTCCAATATACTCTTTCTTTCATAGTTAGAAAGCTTGGTCATTTTGTTAGACATTGACAAAGCTGTGCTTAGAAATGGGAAAGATTGCTAAAGTTACACTAGCATGCACGCCAGTTTTCACATCATGTTATGTACTGAAGCATAAACATAACTGCGTTTGCATCTGTCCAGTTTGTGAATAGACTGCAGAGTGTGAACTGAGACACATCTTCCTAAACTGTTGCAAGCACACTGATACTGGCAAATAAATATACAACTTGAATACTCTGCTAATAGTATCTATGCTGGATTATACCTTCTTGGACAGCAGTGTACCTCCATTTGTAAGGCAGCAGTCATCCCTTATTTCAATGCACTTGAAAATATGCTGCCAGTATGCAACTCACCTTAGGAATTATAAACTCAGGGAACAAGGAGAAAGAATTCAAGGCAACCATGATTTCAGTTGATGATTTTCTATATATACATTGCTACATTGCCACCTATAAAATACAGTCTGCAAAAAGACTGAAAGTTTCAGGAGACGATGACTTGTTTCCCCTTTCCCGTCTCACATCAGCTAGAGGGATGTAAACTGTTGTTCATTAAAAAAAAAAAAAAAAAAAAAAAAAAGAGAGAGAGAGAGAGAGAATGATGTCCAGATTATCTCTATGTAAAACATTCTTCCCCTGCATCCCTCTTCATGGACTTTTTATCCGGACAACTTGAGTTTGCCTAATTGGCAAGTGCTGTCTTTTCTGAATAGAGACTAGGCAACTTTTTTTTGTTTCAACAGACCTTTCAGACTTTCACTTCAAAAGGTAGATACTACTTCGTGGAAGTCAGCATTTCTCAGTCCTCTAGATTTGAAGCAATCACAGAAATACACAATACCACACTCTCAATAAATGCCTCCTTCACCTGTAAGTAGCCCTGCTAAAAAGAACTTCGGGGTCTTGGTTGATGAAAAATTGAACATGACCCAGCAGTATGCGCTTGCAGTCCAGAAGGTCTGGGTTCCACCAGAAGAGAGGTGGCCAGCAGGGAGAGGGAGCTGATTGTCCCCCTCTATTCTGCCCTAATGAGGCCTCATCTGGAGTACCGAATACAAGTCTGCGGCCACCAAAACAATAAAGATGTGGAGCTTTTGGAGAGCGTCCAGAGGAGGGCCACAAAAATGATCCAATGAAGCCTTTCCTATGAAGAAAGACTGAGGGATCTCGGTTATTTAGCTTGGAAAAGAGAAGGCCACAGGAAGATCACATGGGAGGTCTTCTAGTATTCAAAGACAGATTATAAACATGAGGGAAATCAACTTTTTACACAGGTAGATAATGATAAAACAAGGTGGAATGGTTTTAAACTAAAGTAAGGGAGATTTAGACTGGATATCAAGGGGAAGTTTTTTACTGAGAGAGTGATGAGGTGCTGGAACAGGTTCCCCAGGGAGTTTGTAGATGCCCTCTCCCTGGCGGTGTTCAAGGCCAGGTTTGATGGGGCACTGGGCAATGTAATCTAGTACTTGACCTAGTGGCTGGCAACTCTGCCTGTGGCGGGGGGGTTGGAACTTGATGATCTTTGAGATCCCTTCCAACCCAAGCCATTCAGTGGTCATTTATGTACTAGTTGTGCACATATGCAGTAAGATCTTTATAAAGAGAGCTTTCCTTTCCAGAAAAGAAGCCATGCCAGATGTGCAAGAAGATAAATAGGGATTCTGCAACTATTCAGCCTGCATCAGCTCTCTCCATATCTCCACATCTCCACAAGAGACCTGGGCAAAGCATGCTGTTGGCTTCTTGGGGCAAAAAATTACTCCTGAAATGCTTTTGCAATGGCATTTAATGCACAGAATTTCCTTCTCTTCCAAAAATCAGAGTTCTATTCATGCCAACAACTGGAAAAGATCATCAAGAGTTGAATTCATGCCTTGGTACTGGCTGGAACAAAAGCCATGCAAGTTCTTTAGTTGCTTGAGTTAAAAACAGTTTTGTGCAGTGGTTTGAGGATGAAGTTTTCCCACAACATACTGCAGAAAAATTCATAAAATAATGTAATTTAGTAAAATACCTGCAAGAGCTCTCTGTGTTTATTCCAATGTCAGAACAGACACAGTGCTTTGGTCTGATTTGGGCATTAATTTACAAGCTGTATTCTTGTACTTGGTCTTAGAAAAGTAGGTGCTCTGCAGTGGAAAAACAAACAAACAAACAAATAGTATCATATAGAAAACTTGACTGGGAAAAAAAAAAAACAACAAATAGAGCAGCTGAAAAAAATATACTGTCACAAGTTGGTCTGTCACAACAGCAGAGAACTTAGTACTGTAATATGAATGGAAGACATTGCATCAGAAATTCAGAGGGAAATCCTTAGTCTTGGAACTTACAGTCTCATGCTCAGATGGGGAAAATCAATGGTCACATATGTCTATGAGGAAGTATTTGAGGAATTCAAGGAGGGACACCAAGATGGGAAAGGCAGCAGTTTCCCTTCACTAAAAGACAATACCAATCAATGCTTCACTACAGAGACTACAAGAGAATTATAATAGTGAAGGAGTTGCCAAATAAATCTGCAGCTATGCAACTCCTACATTCAGCAATTCTCTAAAGCAATATCTTGATGGCTGAATTGTATTGTGGATCTACCACAGCACTATCATTCCACATAGCCATTCTCTCTGCCACTCTATGTAACACTATCACTCATATTCACCAAACAGTTTTTTTTAACTCTGCCTAGATCAAGACTTTTCTTTTTCATGTGTACACCTTTTTCAGTGATATTCTCACTTACTCTGAGATGCAAGAGATTTATCACTGAACACTTCAGTTCCCTTGTCTCATGGGCTGTAATTTTTCAGACCATGGGTCAGGAACCTTTCCATTTCACTGCAGCACTCAAGAGACTAGTTTGTCTGGAATGTGCATTTCCCATACCTTCAGTTATTTCTATTCAGAGAAAATTTAAACTAGCATTCAGAACTAGCTTGAGCTCCACCTGTTGCGAAAAAAAAAACCAAAAAGAGACATGATTTTAGACTTATCTCCTCACTCTTCAGTTTGTCCTCTGCCTGCCTTCAAATCTCAAAGACAGAAAGGGTGCAACTGAGTTGAACACCCCTATTGAGGTTTCTTCCTGCCACTGAATGAACCAAAATACCTCTGAGAAAATCACACCTATCATTCTCTTAGGTCAGCTTCACCTTATGAGATACCAGATTTTACTGTTGATTGTTGGCAGGTCATCTCTGGCTTCTGAACTGCTAAAGACTGAAGACTGATAAAGAATTGCTGACCCTTCCCTTTGGAATCCCTGGATCAATGTCCTTAGGCTAAAATTTCCAAGTAAGATTCGAGGTCATGGCCATTTCTCTGCCTTTTGCCTCAACAGTCTGGCATCCTACAGAGTAGGATCTTACAGTGCTTCTGCTATCCTCATTTCCAAGAAGAAGGGGAAGTTGAAGTCTTTTAAGAAAAGTAGAACCAGAAATTCAATTATCTGTGGATATTTATAAAGCTCTGTAATGCTGTCATTATTCTGTGTTAATAGTGCTAACAACTACTTCCTATATCAGTTAAGTTTTAGAGTTGCTTGGTGGTTTCTTGGATATTTTTTTTTTTTTTT
>PPHD01021608.1:0-13185 GCA_002909625.1 Bambusicola thoracicus | reverse complement strand
AATAGCACAGGGGAATCAGGAATAAGGTTGCAGTTGGCCCCTAACACTTCGTCTCTGGTCACTTTCTGTCCCTGCTTCATGTGGTGTCCCTCCCTCAGGGTGCTGTCCTTCCCAAACAGATTCTGTGTGGGCTTCCCACAGGCTGCAGCTGTCCAAGCACTGCTCCAACATGGCTCTGTACCACGGAGCCCATCCTTCAGGTGTGCACTGCTCCAGCACATGTCCTGACAGACAGCAGCCCCCAGCCCTCCTGCATCCACCCTTGGCTGCTCCCAACAGGCTGTAGCTCCAGCATCAGGCTGTTCCTGCAGGGGATCTCCCTGGGCTGTACCTACTTCAGGACACATCCATTGCTGCAGTGGGGGCTCCTCCATGGCTTCACAACCCACAGCACCCCCTCCCATCCAGCTACTAAAACTTTGCCTTGTAAACCTAATAATCATCTTGTGCCTTTTTGTTATGTACACTATGTTTATTTCCTTCAATGACAGATAATACTAAAATATTTACCAGTATTTTATCCAAAGGCAAACAGTACTAAACTTCAACTTTTTTTCTTCTAAGGAGTATTTCTGATGTCAAAATAGTGTTTTATAAGACTGACTGGAATTTACTTCCTCTCAATTAGTGATTGTAGATAATTTTCCTTGTAGCTTTGTAGTAGGGTAATTAGGGAAAAAAATCCACCAGATCTATCTCTGGAGCTAAAAAAGACATTAATCTTTTCATATCTTCCTGTATATGTCACAAATCAAGCCTTAGAGGCCACAGGTCTTTTCTGGACAAAATACCTTAATTTTCTGAAGTTTTTATATTCTTTGAATAACAGTCCTGAGAAAACGCAAAGCATTATTCAGTCTCTACAAAACAGTCAAAGTTAAATGCTGTTAATATTCATTCTCTTCATTGTATTTTTTGAAGTGCAACGATAGTATCTTCAGTAAGTTTTCTGTTGCTATGTTGTTTGTGAGTATGTGTGTTTGTTTTCTAAATACTGCAATTTGTGGGCCTGTGGACACCTGAATTAGCCTCTCTTATTATAACGCATCTATCAAGATGAAAAAATATAATCACATAGCAGTGACTTCAGTAATAATTTCACAATTTGCTATTCAGAATAAAATTTTAGAACAGGAAAGTAAATTCAGACAGTCCTACATTAGCCTTCATCTCCATGCATTGTCACAATGGGAAATTTAGGAACATTCTTTCTAATGATGTGTATGTTGTCCCATTAACCAAATCAGTCAGATTGATTGTTGCTGAGAATTGTAATTTTATTCCAGTGGTATACTGTTCCTGTGCTGCTAAATACATGTTCGCTATGTCTCAGAAATAATGGTATAGGAAGCTCCTGCTTTGTCATTTTTTTCCCTTGTTTCTCCCACTAAGTGTACAGCCCAGTGAGATATGCAAAGATATTTGGGGTGGTTATAACCTTGCTAGCACTGTTTCTCAATTTTAGCAATCTGTTGCCTTGCACTTTAACAACAAACAAGACTAAGCAGAAAAAGCTTTGTGTCTAGTAGCAAGGGAAAACATATTGTAGTGGAACCTCTGGCTGATTACAACATTTCATTACACTTGAAAGGAGAACAAAGCTCATCATTTTGTTTTTATTATATCAGCTGACGTAATACTGAGAAGCAGATATTGTAGTATTTCTATCTTTTGCATGCAGGTGGGCAGTAATTCCCATGATGTACCCTGCTTCTTCTTTCTTCAGTGTTCCTAGCACTGCATACGTTGCATTGTCTTGCATTAATCTCTTCATGGGGATCAACAGCAGTGCCATTACATTCATCCTGGAGCTATTTGAAAATAACCCGGTAAGTAGTGTTTTTGTTGTGACATGGTTTTAAAAAGCTATTCAAAGAGTGTCCAAACATAACCATCTCTAGCTGTCTCTTTCAGCCTTGTCATTCTTCTGGTATTAAATAAGTGAATGGGGAATTTGCTGAGTTATGTCAGGAACAGGTGAGCAGAATAACCCCTGTAAGTGAACCTCAGGGCAATCAGTACTTTGGGCAAGCAACTATCCACATACATGAGGAATGACATTGAAGTAGCACTTAGCTCTGCTAGTCAAGTACAAGAATAGATAGAATACAATAGTTCTTAGAAAGGCGAAGAAACCAGTTTATAAAACACTGGTAGCTTGTATGCATTACTACTGCCTCTACAGTTGCTGATACCTTGACCACTGTGGTTGACATCCTTCCTATTGCTGACTGCAATCCTATTACCTGTTATTATTGATAATGCATTTTCAGCTACACTGTGCTGATCAATCATTATTTTTATCAGGAAGAAAAAAAAAAACACATCTTTATTCAATTGGAGTCATGCTATCAAGGGCCAGTTTTACAATACTTTCTATCCTTGCTGTTCTTGTGTTCTCTGTCATGTCCCTGGGCAGCATAGGGTTTAGTCTACTGTCAATCAGCCTGGGGGACAGCAGGTGAGTATTATCTCTGGGAACACATCTCCATTGCAGATGTTGTGTCTCCAGTGACACAGTGGTAGAGAGATAACTGCCCTTCTTTGGATTCAGTGATGGTGCAGTTAGATTGATGCAAGTATTTTTACTGTTTTGGGTATTTCCACATTGCATCTAAGTCTACTGTGTAGCTCTGTCCAGACACTGGTGCTTCTCAAGATTATTAGAGTCCTGATTATGGAAATATTCCATCCATGAATAAACATATTATGATACAGAAGTACCACATTTGTTGTTCACAGTTCCTGTTTGTAATAGCTGACACTAGAATTACATTCTGCCTCAGCAACATAGGATATTTCATTACAAAGATTATTTTTTCTCCCCACTGAATATTCTTCACAAGCACCTTGCCTAGTACAGCGTATTCTGTTCTGCCACTGGTAAATGAAGAGCAAGCCATTTCTCTGGCATGAAAAAAGAACTTTTCACTTCTTTTACTATGTTTTCTCAAAGAAATCTTGTTTGAATTGCTAACTATATTGCTTCTGTTTCTTATAGACTTTGCTGAAATTTAATAAAACTTTGAAAAATGTGCTAATTGTCTTCCCACACTTTTGCCTGGGTCGTGGCCTCATTGACTTGGCCATAAACCAAGCTGTGAGTGAAGTATATGCCAGGTTTGGTAAGTAAGATATAATTACCAACAAAGTATATCAGTGGTACGTGGCCTGACCTTGAGTGAGATGGTTGGAAGTGTTGTTTTGGAGCATTAGTGGTTGTTTCTAAAATCCTTCTCTTTCACATGATCAGGTGAATGAGTATGAAAGTTTAGCCTCCCTGAAGGAATCACAGCTGATAATGTTACCAGAACTTTAGGACCTGACTGGTGGTCTGTTTTGAAACTTAAACTATTTGTTCACTGCCAGACTCTCATGTATTTTCATGAATTGTCCTGAAATCCCTAGATTATCACATTTAGGATATATAATTTCATTTCATTTGAATATGTAAGTGGCCCTCATTAATATTTAAAGTAGATGTTTTTCAAATGCATTCTTTAGGGATGCGGCTGTTTCCTCATACCTATTTTTTTATTAAGAGCATAGTGATACAGCAACTTTTTCCCCACCCAGAAAATATTTTTCATGTAATCCATGCAGATTTCATGTTATGTAATACATATATATTCATATATATTCAGAGAGCTTATGTTCATTTTTACTCCCATGAAGCAGTTGTTTCTTAAGGATCTGTATTTATCGATGCAATGAAAAATGGCAGACATTGACTGATAGTGACTAAAATTAGATTTTCTTCCTAAGCTATTATGTTCACATCTTTTGTTCTGATGAGCAGTGTTTTTTCAGCAGTATTTCATTGCTTTCTGGTGCTCCACGTCTCCAAAGGTGAGGAGCACGTTTCTAATCCTTTTCAGTGGGACTTTGTTGGGAAGAACCTGGTTGCCATGGCTGTTCAAGGAGTAGCATTCTTCACTCTGAATCTCCTTATGCAGTACCGATTATTCCCCTCAAGATGGTATGTCTGAAAGTTTGTGTTAATGCTCCTTCATGAGTGGGGTTGAGAACCTTTATTGTTCTGTATTGTCTTTTGCTTTCTTTTCTTCTATGTATTTTTACTGCTTCTATAGCTTTATTCTGTTTATTCATCTGATTTCATCCTAATTTGTTGATATTTACTATTTATCTTGCTTTACCTATGCTTATTCATCTGCATTGTTTTAACAGAAATAAGAGTATATTTATACAGCCTGTTAAATAAATGAGTTTTCTTGAACTGACTTCAGTGCAAATTTCATTATTCTCATGGTAAGATTATACAAAACAAAAAAGGAAAGCTTGTAGTTTCCCAAGTACTGGCAAAGTACTAGCCTGACATACCAAGACTAGAATTCTAGTCTACTGCACAGAACAGTCATAGCCAGGGTACTATTCAAGCTTCCCTGTCTGCTTTACAAATTTGCTTCTGTTTCAATGAAAATAGCTGTCTGCCAACTGTGAGTTGATCATTCGGTGCTGTTGGGGATTGCCAACAGGAGTACTAATTGTTATAATTCTGAAAATACAGTCTTACAAGGAAGTCCACTCAAAAGATACATATAAAATCTATTAGTAAGTACTGAAGAGCTGTCAAATAGCAAAAGCTGTGGCTTAGAGGCAGGTTACATCATATCAGTGACTAGCAATGCTATGCTCATTTGGACAAGCAATTTCATCCCTTTTTAGTATTAAGGGCTTAACTTTCAAAGGCCAGGGATTCTCTCAGCAGCAGAAATTCTCCAGCCAATGTTACAATATGAAATTTCAATCTCACTGCTCCCACCAGATGGAATTTTGGCAATTGAATAGCTCTTATTTCACACTGCTATTGTACCTATACTCAGATCAACTCATTGTTTCTGCACTCAATTCTTTTTTTCTCCAGGTTTGCTGAGACTGCCAAGTCACCTATTATTGATGAAGATGAAGATGTTGCAGAAGAAAGAAAAAGAATTCTGAATGGAGGGAACAAAACAAATATCTTAGAATTACAGGAACTCACCAAGGTACTATTTTGAGAAGAATGAAATAAGTGAATCTAGTGCGAGTTGATTCTTTCAGAATGTATTTCAGCTGTGGATTTGGATGGTATTGTTTTCAAAATTAACCTCGTATCCTGGAAAATAAGAAACATTTTAGAAGTCGGGGCATTATATGTTATTTGACTGTTTCCTTTTAATAGAGAAACCACAGGAAAGTCCAACAAGGACAGTGAACTCTCTTGCTTAAGTTATTTTACCTCACATCATCCATCCTGACATACCTATTGAATGTGCATTTATACTGTTAGTCTTTTCTTCCACAGTGCTGTTCCTTCATAGGTGAATTTCAATCTCAGGTTAACCGTTTAGTCGCTTTCATGTTGTGGACTAGTGTAGCCACTAGTTTATCCTCTTTCCAGACATTGAAGGTAGGTAATCGATGCTATCAGAATACATGTAAGCCTGAGCTACAGAAGTAAAGATTGCAAGCATCATTGGGATCTCATGAATAAAGAATTGAAGAGTCATTCTTCAAACTATCTTGTTGTATTGTATGATGTCAGAAATACTTTGTACCAGCAAAGCATCAGATCTGTCTCCTAGTGCTAAAGTTATGAAGTAAAAAGGTTCATGAAAAGAAAAGTTGTATTTTTAGGCATTATTATAGATTTATTTAAATAAATCCCTGACCTTGTTGATGCTTGCTCTTTCTTCTTAAAACTTTATTTATTTGCTCTTTTACTTTTGTATTGGTTCTAAAGTTGCCTCATCCCAATAGCATTAAATTAAAAAATTCAGAAACTTTTCTTTGCTGCAAAAATCTTGAAATAGGATTTTTGATTGTTTTTGTCAATTTAGATTTATGCAGGTAGGCATAAGCCAGCAGTGGACAGACTCTGTGTTGGCGTCCGTCCTGGAGAGGTAAGTTGGTCAATATCACTAGATGAATCATTCCAGGGATCAGTTCAAATTGCATGCTCCTGCTGATTTATAAGTTGGAAATACTAAAGAATGTGATTTCTTTTTTTTTATAATTCAGTGCTTTGGTCTTTTGGGAGTGAATGGTGCTGGCAAAACAACAACATTCAAAATGCTGACTGGAGACACTGAAGTGACATCTGGAGATGCTGTTGTGGCCGGCAATAGGTACATACCTTAAAAAAATAAACAAAACAAAAAGCCCTGTGACAATCCACTTACCAGAGTTAGCTCTTAGTCTGAATGACTCAGCAGCTCCTTTCCTGTTATATGGCATTGAAAGAGGCCACACCAGCACTTCACACCTTCAACATTGTTTTGTAAGATCTGTGGATGAGTTGTAATAATGCTAGAAATAGGATATGGTAATCAAATCTAACAGCAAGGGCTCTCAAATAGAAGATAACCTATCCAACAGAGTATTTTATCTGAGCTTTGGGAATTTTATCTGGCTGCTTCTCACTGCTTTTAACTGCTTCGTTTACACAATGCTGACATAGTGCCAAAAGTAACCACTACATCATGATTTTGTATTTTTTTATGTCAGTTTAGTTCTAGGTTGTACATCTTGGTTTCTTAGGTGTCACTAGAGTTTGACTGTCCATTGATGTGATTTGAACACATAGCTATTTTGTTGCCAGGACACGGTTCTGGGCAACTTGCTGCATTTGACCCTGCTTCAGCAGGCTGGGAGGACAAGGTGGGAACTTCTGGAGATCACCAAGCTCTGTTATTCTGTGATTCTGTACTTCTCTTATCTTGTCCTACTGCTACTACCAGCAAACATTGTTAGTTTTGTGTCTTGCGTGACTTTTCATGATGGCTACACTCCAAGATGAAAATTCTTTATTTTCAAATCTCAAAAAAACCCACAACATTTGCAAAAAACAAAATTTATTGAGAACTTCTCTTTACATCGGCTTATACTTCAACAGAAAGTGAGTTTGTACTCTTAACCAAGACTTACCTGATTCAGAAGAGAATATATTCCTTGCTATACTGTACAGACATATGTTAGTAGGATCTTGTACTGGGGAGAATTAATTTCCCTTAGAAGGCTTTTGTTCTAGAAAACAGAGATTTTATTCAAACTGTCTTAAAGCTAGTGTTATAGCTACAATATTACTTTCTTTATTTCTCCAGTATATTGACCCATATCTCTAGTGTTCATCAAAACATGGGATACTGCCCTCAGTTTGATGCCCTTGATGACCTGCTCACAGGACGAGAACATCTCTATTTATATGCTCGCTTGCGTGGTGTTCCAGCAGAGGAAATCAAGAGGGTAAAGCTTTCTTACTTCTGATATGTACACAGTTACACTGAATGTCTATGATGATTCTGGTGAGTTCACCTTATGTCAAAGGACAGATTTTCCAGATTGGGCTTGCCTTTCTTTACGTTGAAGTCTTGAGAGTGATTCTTGTTACTTGGAATTAAGTACAAGAATGTTCTATCAAATCCAGGATCTTAGACTGTTAATAATACTTTAAATACTCCCCATCTGGAGTACTGTGTCCAGGCCTGGGGCACACAGCACCAGAAAGATGCAGAGCTCTTGGAAGAGGTCCAGAAGAGGGCCACTAATATGATCAGAGGGCTGGAACATTTCTCCTATGAAGAAAGGCTGAGGGGAATTGGGCTTGTTTAATGTGGAGAAGCCTCCAGGGAGACCTCATTTTGTCCTTTCAGTACTTGAAGGGAGCAAATAAACAGGAGAAGGAACGACTGTTTACATGAGCTGATAGTGATAGGACAAGGGGGAATGGCTTTAAACTAAGTTGGGAGGTTTAGGTTAGATATTACGAGGAAGCTTTTCACTCAGAGGGTGATGACACACTGGAACAGGTTGCTTGGAGAGACTGTGGATACCCCATCCCTGAAGGCATTCAAGGCCAGGTTGGATGTGGCTCTGGGCACCCTGCTCTAGTGGTTGGCAACCCTGCTCGTGGCAGGGGGGTTGCAACTACATGACCTTTGAGGTATTTTTCATCCCAGGCCATTCTATGATTCTATGGAAAACTGCAGAGCCAACTCTGGAAGGCTAAGGCTGCAACTGCTATGACTCAGAACTGATACAGTTACTGTTTTGTTCTTGTCTTTGAAGTTATTTATGTAAGAGAAAGAAAACATGGAGAAGGTTCCAGATGAAAAATAATGTACATTCTTGCTCAGATGAGAATCTACAGCTGATGCTGGAGTATGGCTTTAGTTCAAGAGATTAGAATTCCCCTTATCATCATAGTTTTTTGGACCACAGCTTCAGTTCTAAAAAAAAATAATTAAAAAAAATGTACTAAAATCCAAGGGTTTGCCCATTCTCTGCCGGAAGAGGGATGTATCAGTAATCCAGGCTGCTGTGGGTTAACTGCTGTGTCAAAAAGATGGTCTTTCTCATAGGTTGCTGAATGGGGCATCCAGAAGTTGGGACTTCCTATGTATGCTGACCAGCTGGCTGGTACCTACAGTGGTGGCAACAAGCGCAAGCTCTCCACTGCCATTGCACTGATAGGCTGCCCTCCACTCATCTTGCTCGTAAGTGTCACAGTAATATAGCTCTGTGATAGTTCAGTATGACATCTCATAAAACTACATGGTGGAGGGCTACAAGGATGTTTATAATAGTTCTTGCAAGCTCCTTTCTGCTTCAACTTATGCCTACTTCAGTGTAGTCTTGAGTTCTTTAATATTAGGAGTAGTCTAGAATGCATAACTATGTTTCAGATGGAACCTAAGTTATTATAAAAGAAAGATTTTCAAAAAGAAAAGGTTTGGTATTTAAATATATAATTCAGAAAAATCTGAATTTTAAGTTTAAATCCGTGATTGATTTCAACCCGTCTTTTCTTGCCAGAGTGTAACCAGTCATGTAAATGATGATTGCTTCAGCCTGGAGAAGGCTTTTGGGAGACCTCATTGTGGCCTTCCACTGCTAAAGGGAGCTTATAAACAGGAGGGAGAACAACTTTTTATGAGGTCCGATAGTGATAGGAATTGTTTTAAAGTAAAAGAGGGAAGACTTAGGTTAGATGTTAGAAGGAAGTCTTTTACTCAGGGGGTGTTGAAGCACTGGCACGTGTTACTCAGAGAAGTTGTGGATGCCCCACCACTGGAGGTGTTCAAGGCCAGGTAGAAGGGGGCCCCAGGCAGCCTTGTCTGGTGGGTGGCAACCCTACACGTGGCAGAAGCGATGGAACCAGACAACCTCTAAGATCCCTTCCAACCCAAGCCATTCTATGTTTCTATGATCTTACTATATATACTCTGCTGCTTTTTCCAGCAGAACAGAGGAATATAGCTACCTTTTCACAACCCTTATTATCTTTGAAATGAACTACACAAATTTTGAATAAACTATACAAAAGGTAAAATGTAGTTCTCATCAAGTAATATGAATTGTCATGATTGCATTTCTCAAAGGTAATTCTAAATGCAATTGCTAAAAAGATCCTCTAGAATATACTGTAGTGCCTTCATTCATAGGCTATTAGGAAACCTGTTAATAACTTCTTAATAGCATAGTTCCTTGTGCTATTTAATATGCCTTTTAAATGTATTCTCACTTTTGTAGCTACTGTATTAACTGATTTATACAGGACCAGATCATCTGCTGATCTAAGTCAGGGTAGCTTTGCTAGCTTCTTGAGTTGCAGAATATCCTGTGTGTTTCTGTAAGAAAGGTTACTTCTAAAGCCACACTTGACACAGTTTGCAGTGATTAATATCATGAATCTCCTTCCATTTATTTTTACTTCAGGTTCTAAATCTTTCGGTAATAGGGTGTCACAAAGCTTTACATTTTTGATAGCTAAGACCTTGGGCTTAGGTCTGCCTTTGTTATAACAGTCAGTGCATTCCTTTCCCTGTTGCTAGGCCCTGTACAGACAGCACTGCATTCTTACCTGAGATTTCTTATATTTGTTTCCTTAGTGCTTTGTGCCAAGAAGCATGTTACTACCCATTCACTTATACACTTGTCAAGGTGTGCTTGTGCATTCTCAAGGCACAGATTTCAGTAGGGAGGCAGTGATAAGCTAGAACCCAAAAGTGCAAGATTGATTCTAATGATTTCCTTTCCAAATGGTTTCATTATTTTTCTGCTTCTCTGAATCTGGCTGTCTTAACATTTACATTCCAGGATGAACCAACTACTGGAATGGACCCTCAGTCCCGGCGCCTCCTGTGGGATTCTATTGTAAGCGTGCTCAGAGATGGACGAGCTGTAGTTCTAACTTCACACAGGTATAGAGTTGGAATTCAGAATTCCAGAGCAGCTGACATTTGTCTGCTGGCTTCTATCTCAAATATCTGTTCTCTGTTTTGAAAGTATGGAAGAATGTGAAGCTCTCTGTACTCGTCTAGCCATCATGGTAAAAGGTACATTCAAATGCCTGGGCACAATTCAGCAGCTAAAATACAAGTAAGTTGAATATATTATAGTGTTTTTAATGGGTAAACTTAATATGTGTGGCATAAACCATTCTTAATACAGCAAACCAATCAGAAGATCTGTTGTTTGAACATATCCTTTTCTGGGTGCAATTCTGTGGTATTCTAGACAATTTTGGCAGACCTCATTTCAACTCCATTATGCTATAGGCCACTTCTGCAAGGCAAATATAGAGCTTCTTACCAAGCTAGATCTTAAGGGATTATCTTCCAGATACTGGTAATGTTTTCATACCTGCTGAAAAAGATTTTTTCACTGAATTATGAAATGATCTCTTCATCCAATTTCCAAATCCATATGTGTTTCACAGGTTTGGAGATGGCTACATTGTCACACTGAAAATCAAGGCTCCTAAGACTGGGCTGCCTCCGGATCCAAGTCGTGCTGAACAGTTCATACGCATAAACTTTCCAGGGAGCTTACAGAGAGAGAAACACTACAACATGCTGCAGTATCAAATTTGCTCCTCTTCTCTGGCTAAGATTTTTCGATTAATAATCTCCAATAAAGAAAACTTGTATATTGAAGAATATTCTGTCTCTCAAACAACATTAGATCAGGTGAGTAAAAAATCCATGAGAAAGCCTACTAGGCAATGCAATGGCAATGTGTCCAGACAACTGAAGGATCAAACTGCTTAGAGTAGAGAATTGTCTTGAAACTCTTTCTCAGACAAAATTCCCAGGCCCCTCATGAAGGAGGGTGGATCAGATAAGAAATCTGTAAATAATTCCCTTTGTGAATTAGGTGCCAATTGAAAGCTGCTGAATCAGCATTTCCCAGATGTCAGAATTCATACAAATCCATTCTGTCAGGAGCCGCAGACTGAGGAAGGTCAGCTAGTCAGACTAAGCCTCACTGAGCTGGGAATGATCTAATATTTCTTTCAATTTTATTTTGTATAAGAGATTTGGGTTTTGTTGTGCCTGAGATGCTGATAGAGAAATGGTGGTATCTAGGTAACTGCTTTTTTCTCTCTGTTGCACATTACTATACAAAAGCAATTTAGATAAATAGAGCCTGGAAAATCCACTGGGACTGTTGGCAATACCTAGTCAATCCCTAAAGGATATTTGCCCCATTGACTGCTTTCCTGAATAGCTAATGATCCACATAGATGAAGCTAGCACTGGTGAGGGTGGTAGAGAGACATTCTGGCTGCCTTACAGCTTCCTACTGAACTACTATCCCCTCTTCCTCATCACCACCAAGCTCAATTGTATTGTACAAGGCCGTGTAAACCATCTCCTGCTGAAGACAAAATAGGATCTCAGTTGCAAGTTACTGCATCCAAAAGAAGGAAGTTGCAAGGAAGTTTATCAAAATAAAGGAGGAATTAATGATCCCTGCTGATGCCCAGTGTCTCAGCTCTCAGTACATATCTTTGGATTCCCCTTTCTGTCTCTTCCATGCAGAAAGGCCAAGAAGATACAAATGTATAGAGACATTCCACTAACTAATCTCAGTTGATGTCATTTTCTTCTTTCTTCACATAGGTTTTTGTGAACTTTGCTAAGCAGCAGGTGGAGGATGAGGAAATTCCTTTGCATCCTCGTGCAGCTGGATCCAACCAAGAAACAAAAGTGTCCCCTGCTTCACAGCAGCAGGCAGATGCATAGACTATTCCTACAGTCACTAGCATTTAGTGTGCCATACCAGAGCAGTGAAAAGGTAAAAGAAAGGCTGCCATGCACAGTTTTGTTCTGACTTCCTGTAACTTTCTGAGAAGTGTGCTTATAAGTCCCTAGCAATGGCAAACTTCTGCTGCTCTACCAGGAACATTACATGCAATACACGCTGAAAGTGACTGAAGAAAAGCAGGTACTTGTTCTAGAAAAAAATCTTTCTCTAATGTATAGTTAATTATAAGATACAAGAAGAGAATCTTCATTCCTCCTTGTTGACGTGTAAAGAGAATTAAAAATAGTCTTTCTCTTGGGTCCTTTCCAGCCAGTAGGATTTTCTTGGTTAACTCTTTATTTTTCATTCTTGCCAACGGAAACAAACTTGACTCAGCAAGAACGGGAAGAATTCATTCCAATCTCAACTAAAGCAAGAAATTTGCTTGAAAGAAAAATCTCAATGAAAATGACCTAATACTCACAGATCTTCAAGTTCAGAAATGGAAGCAGAGTATCAAATCGGGATTTAAACAAAATAGTATGTCTAAATTAGACAAACAAGACCAAATTTTTCTTCTTTCCTGTGACCTGGACCTCAAGTGGGTGTAAAGTGTGAATAGATTGTGATTTCTCTGTGTTCAGAAAGTTTCAGCCTGCTTGCACTCCATAATGGGAAATCATTTGACATTTAGTTCTTATACCCGTTTAATGGTGAATCAGATAAAAAATAACAATATTGCAAACAGATTCACAATTACATATTGCTTCACTTATCCAAGAAATCATTTTGTTTAAAAACAAAACAAAAAAACAATCCCGAAACGTGCTATACAGAAATAAAAGGTAGGTCACATATTTTGCTTTTTTTTTTAGTTTTTTTCTTCAATTAATATAGATCTTATTTGATGCAAGGACATTCTTCCTTTGTACTTTACAAACAATTATGAAATTCTGACAACCAGCTATAATCTTCCTCTTTTGCCATAATTATTTCAATTGAATTCAAAACATAGGCTAGAATTTATTGCAGATTTCACCCTTACAAACAGTTGCAAAATCTTTCTATACATCCATTATAACAAATAAATTCATCATGAAAGAAAAGAGTATCTACACATTTTCTTCATATTCTGAAACAGTTTCTTGAAAACAT
>PPHD01021607.1:0-13185 GCA_002909625.1 Bambusicola thoracicus | reverse complement strand
AGCAAGTGTGCTTCCAGGAGCTCAGGAAACTTTGTGACAGTATCTGGCTTTCCCACCTCTTCCCACACACAACGGCTTTAATAAGCTTAAACAAGCACACAAGCAAACAAACCCAGAATTACAAAGAAATTTAAACTCCTGAGCTGAAGGCTTCTAAGCAGCTCTGACGTCGCCCAGCACCGGGGCAGTGACAGCAGAGGGTCACAGTGACACCCACAGCAGTGGCAGCTCTGCGCTCTGCAGCACCGCTCCACCGCTCGGGGCCAACGCTGCCGTCCCAGCGTGGGACCTTCTGCCACGACACAGCCCTAAAGCAACACGTCCCCACATCGTCCCTTCCATTTCCACACAGCAGCAGGAGACTCCTGCTCCAGGGCTGGAGGTCTGCAGCACGGGTTTCTACCACACCTACGGTCCGGTGCTCAAAGCCCCCTCCGTCACTGCTGGGAACGCTGCAACTTTATGGGCAGACGCCGCCCTCCCCACAGCCATGAGTGTGCTGCCATTGCTTTTGTTTTAATTCTGTTGTAACACACCTCATACGTAACCATTCGTCTGCGGGCTCTTCCAACAGTGGCTCACGTGCTGGGAGCGGTGGTGGTGTCATTCTTTTATTAAGCTGTCATTGGTACTGGTTATTTGGTGCATCCAAACCAACATATTACATCTGCAAGCTAAGAGAGCAGCAACACAGCACATCCGTTGTAAACAATTTATTATTGTTTTCTACCTCAGTTACTTACAGGAAAAAAAGTCATAAAAAAAGAAAAAAAAAAGCACAGATGGACTATTTACAAAAAATGAGAAAATTCACAACAGCTGCAATGTTGGCAAATCATGCACACCAGGACAAGGTCACAAAAGCAAAGCAATTCATAGCAAAAAAAACCAAAACAAAACAAAACAAAAAACCAAACAAAATAATAAGAAGCCATACAGATTAAAAAAGCTATTGCCTGCAGGAAAGTAAAAAGGAAACTAACCAATCATTACATCAAGCATCTTTAATGAAATGAACAGCACAGCCGTGTATCGCAGAGCCTTTGACACCGACATTTTCAACAGTGGATTAACAAACATTAAAATGCATTACAGTCCTACTGTAAGCATGCAGCTTACTTCTCACAAACTTGTAAGGTGGGTAGAAGCACTAAAAAAAGATGCCGTGTGTGTTTTCTACCCAAACCAGCAGAATCTGGTCTCGTTAAAGCGGAGCCAATGGACAGCAGCAGATCACAGGTTTGCAGTTTGGGCACTCGGGTGGAGATTGAGAGATGCAGCGCAGCTGAAGGCAGCACAGTGAAAGCCCCTCCTGCCCAAATTTAAGCAATTTGCAAAGTCTGCGAGTGAAAGCGATTGTAGGAGGAGGTGGAAGCATCGCCTGCTGCAGGAGGCGGGGGGATGGCATTGGGGGGTGGCATTGGGGGTGGGACACTGTGGTTCAGCGGTGGCCACACAGAGGGTACCGACCCCAACCCCGTGGCAGCAGCTGCCCCGTGCAGAACCACCCCGAGCACGGCCACAGCACAGAACGTGGGCAGGTGCTGCAGTGTGAGAAGTGCTCCTTGGGGATAATTCAACCCCGATTCATTGGAACCCCAGCAAGAAGAGACAGCGGCCTCGCTCCGCTCCAGCTACGATTTGTGCTGTGGCACAACGAGCCAGCATCTCTTGGGGCCAGCTGTGAGGCCCGACCATCATTTTCGCTCCCTGGATAGAATTATGCCTAAGAAGTTTGTGAGAAGCCATGCCTTCGAAATGCCCCTCTCCCCATCCCTGTGAGTTACATTCCAAGTGGGCATTAAAAACTCATAACAAAGCAGAGGGAAAAAATAACAAAATTAAAAAAAAAATAATCAAAAAGCGAACTCAAAGCAGTGAGGATATGGAGCCTTTAAAAAAATAGGAATAGGTAAAAAGTCCCGTCAATCAAACCAGCCAGCAAGAGCAGCAAGTTCTCAGTGGACACTGATATTAACATGGACCACCCAGGCTTTGTCTCTCTCTCTCTCTCTCATTAGCACTGTAGTAAACCCCGATTAATTTGTTATGCATCTTTAAGAACTAGTTGATAAAAATTATGTCTTGTGAAATCGGCAAATAGTCTGCAAAGTGAAATAAGAACAGAAATTAATAGATTAAACTGAAAAGATAAGTCCCAGAAATAAAAAAAAAAAAAAAAAAAAAAAAAGACACAGAAAGGGAGCGATGTAAAAAATAAAGAAATAAGAAGAGGCTACGCGCTGAGTTATACAGGCCTTGAGGAGGAACAACGATGGGAGGAGACAGAACGGCCGCCCAAGTGCCTGTGTGGGCACTGTGGGGCCCAGCGGGCAGAGCGGCAGATGTCAGACCCTCCAAATGGCTGCCCGTGCTCACCTAACGCCCCCCGTCCCACCCAACACCCCGTAACCCCCACCCAACACCGCAGCACTCACTGCCCCGGACGCTCTCCCGGCTCCACGTGGCAGACACCGCACACCGCCCGACCCCTCCAGCACAGCTGCAGTCCCTGCACTGCCATGAGCTGCAGTGCTCCCAGTGCCATCGCTGGCCAGGAGCTGCCTGCCTCCCCTCCCCTCCCAGACCTGTTTTTGAGCTGCCCCCAGTGCAGGCAGCACGGCCAGGCTGGCAGCTGGGTGCAGCGCTTCCTGGAAGCAACGTTTCCCTTTGATTTTCTCCTGTGCCACAATCTCTGCAAGAGATTGAACATAACCAGCAAATCATGGGAAGATCTGCTTGGAAAAGCCCAAACCTTCAGGACAGTGTATGCCAGGACGGCTGGAGCCCAGACAGACCTCCGTGTTCAACAGCCAGACACAGTCATTTTTGTTATGTTTATAATTAAAGCCACCTGAGCTGTGCTGATTTTCACCATGTAACCTATCGAGGCTGTCTCTCATCTCTGCTCTCGCACAGACCAGAAACCCCACGAGCCTGTCCTGCTGCTACGGGGCACACAGGGCACCAGCACTGCCAGCTGCCCCAGCAGCACGCTCTGTTCACTGCCGTGCAAAGGACAGCAGCACAGGTGGGGAATGGGCAGGTGAGCATAACGTAGAGCTGCTGCATCTGCAAAGCCTACCAATGGAGAAAACAAACGCCGGCTTTCCTCGATGCTACTCGTTCTGCAGACACCAGTTCTGCAGTGCAAGGACATCATTCATCCTATGGATGTTAATAAAACACATCCACCATTCTGTGCGATGTTCCATCCTACTGACGCCACAGCCAGACCTGCACCCCATGCGCCCAAGGCACAGCCAAGCCCCACTCCTTGTCCTCTGTCCCACCCAGAATCAACCTGACGAGCGCTCAAGGATATAATCCACTGCTGCAGCACCCAGAGAGGTTATCTCCCAATAAGCGCCGACACAGCGGCTGCAACTCAGCACACAGCACTGACCACAGCAGCCACAGCTCTACCTAGCAGATGTCCCTGAGAAGCACTAAGGTGAAGGAAAAAGGGCTCTGGCCCTGCCAGCAGCACCCACAGAACTGGGAGGGGAGCACAGCACACAGCCGGAGCCCAGAGAGGGGAGTGAGCGCAGCACAAGATGCTGGGAAAGACACAGCGGGCACCGAAGGAGGCAGCAGTGCTGGAGTGCAGAGCTGCCCTCCCGCTGGACGCGGACGTACTGCAGCACAGGGTGCGTGTGCAAGGCTGCGTGTGTGCCCGGGCACAGAGCTGCAGTATACGGAAGGAAGAACCCATCGGAGGGAGCTAACGGCCCTGAAATCAGTTCTGCCGCTTCACCTTTTAACTTATATTTTGTTTTCAAATAACCAGTACCAATTTACACATTAATAAATATGTATTAAATATACGTATCTGTATGGATATATTGTAATCACAAAAACACTGCTATGTGAGATGCTCCCTGCAGACCTGCCTGCCTCAACCTGCAGCTACGGGCTGGGGAAAAAAGAAAGGAAGGAAAAAACTAAAGAAGGAAAGAAGGGAAAAAGAGGTGAATCTGCAAACGAAATGTACGTACCTGGAAACTGATAGCTGTAACTTGGGGCAAATCCAGGATAACCTCGGCCATACGTCGCGACAAAATTCGGGTAACCTTGAGCACAGAAACATAGAAGTAAATAAACAAACAAGTAAAACAGGGAGAGAAAATGTCTGAAGATCAATAAAGGCTTTTTGATTTTAAACATAATAGAAAACAGCGCCGAGGATGGTCAGAACTTGATGTGACAGGGAACGTGCAGAAAGGAGATTTATTCTGCTCATGCAAAACGCAGGAAAGATTTCATTATCATCTGGAATTGAACCATCCAGAGATGGAGGGCTGCTGATCACCTGCCTCGCACGAGCGCTGTCACTGCCGTAATTAACATGCACTTCGGTGCCTGAAGCCCAAGGACTGTGCATACTTGTTAGCTGGAAGAGTAAATGCCAAATGCTAAGGCTAAACACATAACACAGGTTTGCCCTGACATTTGGAGAGCTTACAATGAATGTACTTTGCTTCAGAGCTATTGACAGTTGGAGATTAAGGTAGTAGTAATTCTTTATCCCAGGAGTGTGAAGGACAACAGTTAACACATCAAAGAGTCGGAGGAGCCGCGGCAACGAGCCGGAGTCAAAGGCTTTTAATTTTTCAGGAAAGTAAAACCCAGAGATGAGAAACGGATCCTAACGGGATCGCTCAGACACACACACCAACCTCAGGCAGCTTTTGAAGTCGTATTAGGAGAAAAATACCATTAGAGGCCATTTCACTAATGAAAACGTTGGAGGAAGCGCATGGAGGAGCAGTGCTGCCCAGTGAATGCAGCAGGTGGAGGGCAGAAGGATGCTGCCATGGGCAGAGCTGTGGCCTCGCTGCAGGCACTGTGCTGAGCAGGCTGGGACTGCCCTGTGCCCACAGCAAGGATGGGCTGGAACGGCCGCCTTGCTGCTCATCCTCAGCATCCTCTGCTCAGCACTCACCAGCAGTGATTCTCTTTTGCAACTCCAAGACAGTCCCCGTGTCCACCAGCACCAACTGGTGTGCTGAGACTCCTCCAGCCTTCAGGAAAGGCCCCTCCGGACCAAGGATCACCTGCAGACGTTTGGTGTTGCTCCATCCAAAGCCAAAGGCATCCTGCAGTAAGGGCAGTGCAGGAGGCCTGGCATCCCTGCAGCTGTTTACCCTCACGCACGCCACATCCCACAGCAATTCTGCCAGGGCGGGTCCCTCCGATTTGATGTATACATACATATAACGTACTATTAATCATCATCTAAAACTGGAAGATAAAAGTGCTTGGATGAATGCTGATGATGGGGTTAGGCAGTGCCAAGGGATGGCAGCAGGACAGCACTCCAGCTTTCCGAGGTACATCCACCCCGCTCAGCCCACACATTTGTTTCACAGCTCAGCAGCTGGACTCCCTCAGAAATTAATTGCTTCTGGTGCTAAATCAGATCTTCAGAGTTACGCTTTATGAAACTTTTTTCCTTTCCCCAAGAAAAACCCCACTACCCCCGTACTGACAGATGGATTGTTTGCCAAGTGAGTAACAGCACTATGAGCACCGTGAGCTCCAGGACCGCCCCACTGCAGCGCTGCTCCCCCTCCGAGGCGCTGGGGGGTCTCAGCTGTATCCCCGGTGCTCAGCGCTCTCTCGGTCAGACAGATGGAATCATAAATTTACAATACAGCATTACTTCAATTTTCCTCTTCATTTACCGCTGCAGTGCCCCGCTCTGCTCTAACGAGTCGAAGCCCGATCCGTGCAGGGGAAATGGGCTGGCTGAATATCAATAGCGCATTAACACCAGGCCCATGTGGCTGCTTCATCAAGCCAAATTACGGCCATGCTGACCTATCCACCATTTCCATTAGATGCCATAGTCATCCTGTGCTGGGCAGCGAACAGTTTATTTGCTTCAGTACTCCCAGTGAATGATCCAGCCCCCTTACTATCCCTCATTGCAACCCAAGAATCCAAGGTTTGCCCACGTTGCCTCCTCTCATGCAGGACCCCGGGGCCTGCTCCAACTAAAACCCCAAAGCACACTGACAATGCCCAACTCCTTGACTTGACAGTGTCACTCCAGAGACAGCAGGCTGAGCACACCAGCTGCCCTATGCAAGGTGATAGCAATAGCTGCAGTCACTGTGCTGATCGCCAGTGGTCACAGTGATGCTCTTGTTAGAAGAACACCCAGCGCTGCCGGCTGCCACAGTGTGGGGTTGGTGCCCTGTCAGGAAGAAGGTCTCCTGGAGGAAAGCAAAGGCTCTGCTTGCAGTGCAAGAATAGCTGCAAACAGATCAACGCTGACCTTTCTACTTATGGTTTATGCGAGGGCTCCACAACATCACTGGTATTAAAGCCCACGGTAAAGGCCAGTCATTACAGGCATGTCACACAAGGGGAAATGGAGCAGAGTGCCCTGTCCTCCACTGTGCCCATGGGAACCTGTGGCCCTGGAGGCTGAGCTCCCGGCATGAGGTCACCAGGGCAGTAGGACACCAATCCAGGACCTTGGCTCTGCACAGTCCCCACATTTAGACGTTGTGACCCAGGATGAACAAACCTCACAGCTAACATACAAATGCATGGAGCGAGCGCTTTGGGGCCTGGGGACTTCTGCTTTTACACTTAATTTCAAGAACTCAGTCAGTACAAGAAAATTATCATCTCCCCACATGAGAATTGCTCCTGTGGTCCAAAAAAAGCAGATCTGTCCCAGTGCAGGGGCAGCAGAAGGCTGGCAGCTCCCCAGGTCTTGAAGGAAGCTCGTGTTCAATACAGGGCTGCCCTCCCCAGTCTGCCTCACAGGCAGCTGCTGCTCCATCAGACAGTCTGGTGGAAAAAAGGAATGACTTTCTTTGAAGGGCACAAGCTTCTTTTATGCATGAGTTCAGCTTACCTCACCTGAACGTGTGCAGTAATGCAGAGCCCCGGTCTGCCTGGCACAATGATATAAGCAGCCTGGCAGAGACTTCCTGAAATTTGGTGTTCCTATCAGACATTACTTCAGCAGTCTTGGAGCATAAACCTTATGGGCTGTGCTCTGTCTCTGGAGGGGATACTTCAATATTACACACCAGCAAGCCCAAGGTACTCATCACCAAATGAAGCTGATGCTGTGGACCCCAGCTCAGACAACGCAGGGCAGCAGTCCTCCTCAGTGCCTGGTGTTCCACCAGAAGCACGTGGCAGCACTCCATCACAGACACAGAACTGCTGTTAGGGAGAGGGAAGAGGAATGGAGCCTATCTGCTCTTCTCTTTGTCCCTCTTTACTTGTTCCCTCTCTCCTCCCGAGAGCAGAAGGCAGGGGGTAATGCAGCAGCACCTACATGGCCCTGGGTGATGAGTGTGCACCAGGACCAGCAGACAGGGAAGGGCTCCTGGGTGCAGTGAGAGCTTTCAGGCCCCACTAGCTCTTGTCCAGCTGACCACACCTGCGCTGCCCACCAAGGGCCACAGCACTGCTCACTGTGCCATGCGAGCTGCCATGCTGCGGCCGGGTGGGCAGGCAGGGAGAGGAGATCACGGAACTGAACACGCTCCAGCCCGCTCTTTATGCTGAGTGGCTAATTAATGTTCCTGGCCTCCCCCGAGGACGTGGGCTTCCCATCAGCAGACAGCGACTGAGACAGCCCAGGAGCGGTCCTGGCAGAAGGCTCAGCCTGCCTGCACTCTCACAGTCAAAAAATCCTTTCAGAAGAACACTTTAATTTTGTTCCAATCAACCAAATCATCACAGAAGCGGCTGCCTGTGCACCTTTAGACCCCGGCTGCTGCAGGCTCCTCAGGGAGGCTATGATTAATGAAAAAGACCAACTTCCTTAATAGCTTTGGAGGGAGTCACTCTCCACTCTTTCCTTTGGGTTGTCTTCTGCATTCACTCCTCTGATTTCCTGCTCTGCCTGCAAACGGCATCTGGAGAAGGTGACCTTGGACAAGGGCTCCTGGAAGCAGGTACAACAGCACTGTAAGAGCAGCTCCTATCCACTCTGTCTCAGCCCAGACAAACAACTGAAGCACGGAGGGGAGTAAGTCTGTCACCGGCCTTGTGGGATCTTAGCAAAGCACTCCACTGCTTCAGACCATCCTGGCAGCCCACTGTGCTGTGTGCTCCGCTGCGTGAAGGGTTAATTACGCCCTCCCCGTGCTGGGATGGGGCACCCCATCAGGGCTTGCTGTCCCCTCCCAGCCTCGAAGCGAGCCCTGGGGCTCAGAATGGCCACCTCCATTCAGGCTGCAGCTCTGCTGGTCTGTATGTCTTTAGTTAACACGGTGCACCATAGCAAGCAGAAGACGAAAAACAACAGTGCGAGTAGATAACGAAGCATCTGGCCTTCAACATAAATCAATCAGTAATTCTGAGCAAGCCACTCTGGCTTGAAATCTAATAAGCACACTGAGGGCTGCCCTGCGAGGAGCGCTGGCCGGCCAACCCTGTGCAGCAGGTGACCACAGTACACAACCCGGCTGAAAGATCTGCACAGAAGATGATCCACACGCTGAGAATTCCTCTGTTCCTTCTTCAAGCCCGGAGCCATCTTCTCCCCCAGGAGGCAGCCATTGCTCCCACTGCACCCGAGGGCTGAGCTTTCTGTTCCGCTCCCTGGCACGGAGCCCGGCTGCAGAACTCCTCCCAGCATCTCCCGCTCACCTGGCGGAGGGGCCGCTGCGTTGGTCTGCACCCCCAGGCTGTGCCAGCCCAGCAAGGAGCACCCACCTGTGCCTCCCGGACCGCCGGCAGCACCACACAGAAGGGACTGACTTGAATAAGATAAATATTTTAACCATAAAATGCAATCTCCAGACACTTTGGGGCACGGTGGTGGTGGAGCATGGGGACAGAAAAACAGATGAGTTGAAATAACTGAATTACACAGCCCAGTAACGGATCATTCTGGCCACACAGAGAAACGCCATTAACTCAGAGATAATGCAAACGTGGCAGGGAAATCCTTCCCCATCCAGTCAAGCAGTGCCTGAGGTCAAACATCTCTGCAGAACAGCCCAGTTTTCATAGGAACCAAACCCTCTGCCCTGACAGCAGCTCAGTGTACAGGCCCTGCTCCAGCCGCTGGGTGCCTTCAGCAGAACGGTGCTGGAGGGGATGGGTGAGCACCCTCCTGCCCTTCTCCAGCAGCTCTGCCACCCCGGGCAGAAGCCAGAGAGCACCCATGAAGGGCCATGGAGAGAGACCGTGGGCTGAGATGGGGCACTTCTGCCCGAGGACACCCCCAGCTGCCCTCCTTGTGCATTAAGGCCTCAGCGTGTGACAAGGGAAGGTGCAGCAACACAAAGGGAGCAGAAGGTTGGCAACACGTGGGTTTGACAAAAGGACACTGGCAATGGGTTAGTGGCGTTTTGGCTTAGCAAATCTGAGGACAGAATATCAAGGGGTTGTCTATACAGAAAGAAGAACCATCCAGGCAGAAACAAATGAGAACCAATTATAACTAAATAGACCTCATGCACAAATAGAGTTTTGCCATTAAATATCATTTATCCCATTTAATTAGTATTTTCTGGACACAATACTCTGGACTAAAATACCATTCCATCTCCTTGAAAGTGGTAATTATTGCTGTGACCTGTGCTGGGACGTATTCCCCTGCTTTCTCTACCTTGCGTGCCATTTAGGAGCCAGCAAGATTTTCAATTATCTACGCCGAACTGTCAAAGATACCTTTAAAAGAAGGGGAATAATGTGTGACTCAACTCCTCAAAAAAGGAGGAGAGATCATTTTTAGTCAGAATGAACACACTGCATCTTTCATCATTCTATTTTTGCGAGAAGGAGTAAAACAGGCTATTTAAAACATCCATTTAAATGCAAATTTGTATATTCCAGGAAGGGGGGAGTCGATCACTTCCCACCGACAGGATATTCCCCCCAGCCCAGCCCTGCTGCACTTTGAGGCTGCACCCACACAGGTGCTGTGGAGCGGGGTGAGCCCCGGCAGGCGCTCGCTGGCACACTTACCCAACATTCCCATCCCCAGCATAAAAGCGTCCATGGTGTACGGCAATCCGCGCGCCCTTCCTCTCGTCCCTGGTGGAAACATCACTTCTTTAGGTTGTGCTTTCTTACATTCTACCTATTGAGCAGAAACATGTACAAATGAGATGCAAATGAATTCCATGTAAATGTCAAACGCAGAACTGATCTACTTAAGGGGGGAGATTTATTTTTAGCCTTTTCCTGCCCCCACCGCCTCCCCCTCCAAGACGAACTTTCCCAACAGTGAGAATGGATTTAGAAGAGCAGGCGTGTGCTCCTCCCAGCACCACAAGGACGACAGAAACGCTGACTGAAGAAGTTGCTGCGGTCCTGGAAGGAAAACCCGCGCCGCGTTCTCTCTCAGTGACACTTTGCAGGCGCGGAACAAATGAGCAAAGTCCTCAGCACAGCTCTATTACAATCGATAGCACAGAACGACTCTCGGTGATCATTACAAAAAGCTCCTTTTAAAACAAGAATAAGGAATCAATATTTCTGCCCGGCAGAAACATTTCTGTAAACCCTATTAATAAATGATCTGCATTTTCTCACTTCCAGTTACTCCCACTGCCTCCGAGTCCCTCCATGCCACGGCAACCACCTCTGCTCGCTCCTCCCGAGCCCTTACAGCACTCCCAGGACCAGCCCACTCCAAGGAATGGTTTGCAGGGCACCTCTGGGTGTCACCTTGTGTCCCCAACCCCTCTGGCAGCAGCAGGTGAGCAGTGATGGCAGCAGATGGGCCCTGGGCTGTTGGATAACGTGGCTGAACATCTCCGTTCCTAATAGCCCTATCAGTGGCTGTGTGTTCATTGTCTTATGAAAACCGACCGCCTGTTTCTAGGCAACCTGATCAGCGAAAATTTCAGGTTTATACAATTTTCATTTAGGTAACATGAAGGTTAACTGACTGTAATGGCAGTATTTTAAACAAAACCACCTACTCCTCCCCTTTCTGCTGCAAATCTCATGCAGATCGTATTTACGTCGCTTGCTTGCAACACGCCCCAGTGCTATAGCACTCAGATTCTGCCAACGCCGTCACAACGAGCACTTCCTGCAAGCAAACTGCCCGGACTCAGGGCAGGCCGGAGTGGAATTCCTCTCCAGTTCTCCTTTGCCACCTTCCTGCAAACGAGCACTGGAGTCCTTAAAACAGCTGCAGGGAAGAGCTGCAAGGGATGGGGCAGTGCAGCAAAGCCCCGCAGCGGCACACTGTGTGATGGAAAGCACCACGGTGCACATTGGAGGCTTTAGTATTAAGGTAAAGAGAGAAGGAGAAGGAAGCAAAAACCTCTGTCAGGGAGTTCAGCAGGCCCTGCAGCAGCAACACGCCAAACTACACCCCAGGAGCACGGGGCACAAATGGAGCCGAAGCTCCGGCGCCAGCCGCACTGACACCTCGGCCACGTCCTGCCAACTAACTGCTCCTTGGTGCACTGCTCATCAGTCATTAAATAGGAACATGCCAATCTAATTTCTCTGGCCAAACTGCAGCGAGGCGACCACCAGAGGCGTACCATCCTATTCCTCAGCACATCCTTTGGGTTCGCCACTACTCACAGTGCCATGAAGGCATTGGTTACACCTTATGGCTGCTCTCACTGCAAATATTCAGAATGATGCATACAATCTAGCCTGGCTCGACGGACAATTAACAGGAAAATGAAGTTTGGATTAGCACCGTTAGAAACAATAACCCAGTAATTAGCTTTTGCAACCACAAAACAGCCTACTGCTGCTCCCTGAAAGACTGGCTTAATTTATGATTTTCACAGCACATGAGGATATAAAGGGAATGGTACTGAGCCGCAAAGAAGTTTTAGCTTGGATTTAAAGGGGAAGAAAGAGTCACCAGTAGGAAAGAGAAATAATTTCTGAGCCTTGTAAACAAACACACCCCATACCAAGGGCAGAAACGCTTGTTGCTGCCCAGCAGAGATGACTCCTGTGCGGGGTGGGTAACGTGCAGAACCAGGATGTGCAGAGCTGGGCTGCTCAGGCTGGGGACAGCACAGCCCCAGGGCAGCACGGGGACAGCAGAGCCCAGGGCAGGCTGCCCTGTGGGACACACAGCCACGCTCTGCGTCTGCTGATGGCACAGACACTGCCCAGCTCTGCGCTGCCCTGGAGCCGGCCCAATGTGGGCACGAATCACACAAGCTTTTAGTTCAGCATTTCTGCACATCTTAATAATTTCCAGATTTTTTCCGCCTGCCCTGTACGAGGGATGTGCTCCAGTTTCAGCAGCCCAACAAAGAACGGTTTAAGGCTGAAAGAAATAAAAAAAAATAAGCAGGGAAACGAAAAGTCACTATTTTTGTTTAGTCTGGTTGGCAGAATGAACGTCGCGCCGGGGTGCTCCTCCTGGGTCAGATGAGCAGTCAGAGCCACCAGAGCCCAGGATGGCGGAGATGGGGAGTGAAAAGCCTCTCACACCCAGCACAACAAGACAGGCTGTCAGCTCACAGCACCACGACGGCTCACAAAAACACAGCCAGCAGCTTTCCAGGGAAAGCAGAGCGCTCCCAGATTTACAACACACAAAAATCTACTTTACCACCCAAAGACAAGGAGACTTTGTCCAACTGGCCAAGCATGCCTCGTGGTTAGCCAGGGTTGGGCTGCCCCGGGGCCGCCCCGCTGCCCCTCAACGTGAGCACCGGTGAGAGCTGCAGCCGCGAGCAGCGCTGCCCCGCGATGGCTGGCAAGCACATCCCCAGCTGGGCACGGCTCTGGGATGGAAACCCAAAGCACGCAGTGTAATGCACGCTGCAAACACAGCTTGAAGGCTGCCGGCCGTGGGAGGCCCCGAGCAGTGCTGACACATCCAGAACAACACAACCACCGGTGGGTCCCACCACGGGGCGAGGAGCAGAGAGACAGCCCTGCACCACGGAAACCCACTCACAACAGCTGCAGAGAGGTTTGGCCCCAGCTGCCCACACCACCGAGGGATGCAAACAGCTCCACTACAGCACAGGTCTCAAAGAAAACGGCCCCATCCCATTTCTTTTCCAGCTACTTTTGCATCCCCTGGAAAACCAGACTTCTTTTGGCAAGAACAACAATATTCTGGGGACATCTCGTTTTGGTTTTATCTATTCCTGTATCTCCTTGGAGTTTGGAAAGAACCCATGGCCTCCCACATCAATTCCGGCTTCCATTTATTAAATACCTCTCTGGCATTTTCCTTTCACTTGCACGCCGCTC
>PPHD01021606.1:0-13185 GCA_002909625.1 Bambusicola thoracicus | reverse complement strand
ATATATGAGAGAAGTAATTTCCCTAGCTGCAAGAAACCTTACTATAGCAGCATGACAATGAGCCAGCAGCCTGGAATGCACAATACGGTTGACCTTCTATACTTCAGAATTATTCCACAGAAAGTGAGCTTTTTAGAGCTCCTGGATTATTTGTTCACCATCTCTACTCATTGCCACTAATAACACAGATAACAAGAGCTGAAAGTCTACTTCTTGCTCAAGCAAAAGGCTCACTGTTCCTTGTCTAATCAACTGAGTATTTTATTTACCATCAGGTTACACTAACATACTTAAATGCCAGCTATTTCTTTTAGAGTTTTAATTCAATCCCTCTTTATTTCTTCACCTTTTTCTTCAGTGCATCTTCTTCCATAGTGCAGCCCAGGAACAAGTAGCAAATCCAACATTTCTCCAGCA
The DNA here is from genome assembly GCA_002909625.1 of Bambusicola thoracicus. Classification (NCBI taxonomy): domain Eukaryota; kingdom Metazoa; phylum Chordata; class Aves; order Galliformes; family Phasianidae; genus Bambusicola; species Bambusicola thoracicus. The sequence goes on along the minus strand of PPHD01021606.1, from coordinate 12,768 downwards.
CCACGGAGCTCAGTCCAAGGATGCCAAATGGCAGCTATTTGCCCATGGGCAAAGGCTTCATCTCAGGGAAACAACAGACACAGCAGTAGTGGGCTTGTATTCTGACTTCAGTCCTCTAGCACTACAACAGAGACTGTAGACATCTCAAATAAAGGGATACATCTGGCATGATAGTCTCCCTCTACTTCGATAAGATAGGTTAAAATAAACAATGTAATACAACTGCAAAGATACTGAAAACTGAAATCTGACATTTTACTGAAAAAAATCTCATTTTATTTATATATCCCTACCATAGATGGATAGTCAGCATTGTAAATAAAGAATACAAACCTTACAACACTACAGGAGATAAAGTAATTTTGTTCTGCAATCTATGCTTCCTACTGTTAATCTAATAATTAATTACAAAAACAGTACACAATTTGTGGATCTGGAAAGATTTTCCATTCCTAGCAGACTTCAGTGGCTACTACACATCTCCACAGTACTGTAAAATGCAATTTGCAGGATGCTCACGCAGCTTCAGAACAGTAGTGCTTTCTGAAACTTCATTGTAAGTAATTAAGGAGAGGTGAAAAGAAAGGGAAATGAAAGGTGATCCGTAGAAATTCTTTAGCTAGCCTCTCTGGAGAAAGATACCCTGTAACAGGCTGAGGGACCTGGGGCTCTTCAGCGTGGAGAAGAGAAAGCTCCAGGGGGACCCTATAGCAGCCTTCTGGAAGAACTGGAAGAAGCTAGATTTAAACTAGGTATCAGGAAGAAATTCTTCACAGTGAGGGTGGTGAGACCCTGGAACAGGTTGCCCAGTGAGGTTGTGGATGTCCCCTCCCTGGAAGCATTCAAGGTCAGGCTGGAGAGGGCTTTGAGCAACCTGGTCTGGAGGGAGGTGTCCCTGCCTATAGCAGGAGGGCTGGAACTAGGTGATCTTAAAGGTCCCTTCCAACCCAAATCATTCTGTGATTCTATAATAACCATCTGCCTACATCACAAATGAATATGAAACGTTACTACTATGATCATCTAGAACAAAATAGGTAGTATTATGAAAATAAATACAAGCTACAAGCAATACAACAATACAAATTTATGTTATGTGGACACCATACTTTCCTCCCCTTTTCAAAACTTTGTCATTTGGTAGACCTGGTTGTTTGGACATGACAAAGTCCCCTCATCATATCTGATAAGTTTCCAGACACTTGAGTAACTCAGGCTCCTACTAGAAAGAGGAAAAAAACCAGCATGCAGATGCATCTAAGAAAAACTGCAATCTCATCTATGCAAAATAGATATAAAACACTATATTATACTTGTTCATATATGTATGAAAGTAATGTGTACAGGAGCTGTCGTTGGATAATATATACAGCCAAAATGAGTAATAACAGCCTTTTTTTTTTTAAAAAAAAAAAAAAAAGCAGAACTGCAGTGTGGTCAAGGGGAATTTGACAGACCTACAACTGAGCCCTTGGCAATTTGAACTTGCAACACTATCGTTGCCACTAACGATGCCTAAAAATATTGGTACATACATAAACTCATCCATATTGAAGGAGACAAAACGCTATGAAAACTATAAGGTGATGAAAAATGATGAAGTACTAGAGAAACGCAATCCTCATTAATAAATGGGAGAGATGACAAGTACAATGCTAAATACGAAAAAGATGCAAAAATAAGCAAATTTATAAAAGAAAATGCAGAAAAATGAATGCAGAGGAATTGCAGTATAAGCAAAGTATGGTTAAAATACTCAGTGTACACTTATGCTGCAAATATGCAGTAGATAAATAGCTAGTAGATTACAGAAAATCTGAAATTGAGTTATTATAAAAAGGAAGAAATGTAGAAAGCACCGCTGAGGAAAAAGACAGTGCAGATTATAAAATGCAAATTACTTTGCAATAGCACAGGAGAACATGAGACATGCAGATTGTAGTACTAAATCATAACTCCAACTGCAATCTTAAATATGATTCTTGTAAAAAAAAAAAGGTATCTTCAAATCATTCGAATGTTATATATGAGAGAACATTTAAGAAGACATTCAGTTCTGTCCATTTGAGTAAGAATAATGTCTAGAAAGTAAAGCATACAAAATAATGCATTGAAAACACGACATATAAAATTAAGTATGACAAGATTTTTTTTTAATATATATGTATATAACTTAGATCAAAATGGATGCATAAGAAGCAAATAAGAAAAATGCAGTCTAGACTGCAACACGAATACACAGTCAATGTTGAAACTGTACAAATTAACTGGGTCAATATGCCCCATACCAGGAAGTGCTCAAGGCCAAGCTAGATGGGATTTTGAGCAAACTGGTCTAGTGGGATGTGCCCCTGCCCAATACAGCGGAGTTGGAACTACATGGTCTTTGAGGTCTCTTCCATCCCCAGATCAGTAAATTAACACGAATAACCTCTGGAAAGCAGACCTAAGTCTTCTTGCTCCCAAAAAATCTACAACAGATCTATAATTCATATAGTTTAAATTTTAGCTAGATTGTAACTCTCTAAAAAATAAACTTCAGTATATTCAGAATAATAAAATAGTATTTTATGAAAATATATACTTGTGTAGTTAAGATTTTTAAAAATGTTATTCGTACAGATTTTATAATTTATGTTATTCATATGGATACATAAAACGTATGCAAACATAGATGAACTTGAGATGTAAACATACATCTCCTACAACTCATATTGAGTCAGTCTTACTGAAACATAAGTGTTTTTTTTTTTTTCCTAATGTCTCCTGCTCTTAGAAAATTCAACCGTGTTTAGAGGGTTTAACCACCCTGATGAATCAATTGTAAATGCTACCAGAAGACTTAAGATTTCTTCTGCGCAAAACCTTCCTGACATCAATAATGTACTGTAAAATTATTAAAATGTTTGTTTTCTAATGTCAAATCAATTACTAAGCAGATAAGAACCCTTATGAATGGGTTGAATTATTAATTTCTATTTGTCATTTGGATTTTAACATCAGAAACATCACAGCAAAATTATATTTAAAATTCCAGTTACTTATTTTCAGAATTCTAAGAATCATTAATGGATTTATTGATAAGTATAATCTCCCATCATGGAGGGGGAAGCATGTCACAATCAATTTAGCATATTTATCTCAGACGTAAGTTTTTATTATACATCTATGGAGCTACACTAATACTTTCCTTAGCAAAATTGATCCACATGACTTACACAGAAAACATCACAATGCAGATAAAACTATGTAATAATTTTGACGAAATCTGCTATCAGTTTAGCCTTCATACTTTATTTTATTATTTGAGATGGAAAAATCACTACAGGAAATGGAGTAAAGAAAAATAAACTAGCAGAAAGCCAAGGATTTCAAAGGTTCTTCTTATAAAGGTGTAGGAGACATCCAGCCTCTTTGTGTTCATATTACATCAAACCTCAGTCATATGATCTAAAATAACTGCCTGGTCAGAAACACAGCTAGATTATTATACTCTGATGCTGTTTGGTTTTTTTTGTTTGGTTGGTTTTTTTTAAGACTACTGCTTCCTTCTCTGGAAAGATAAAAAAAACATTTAAATAATAAAAAGCCATGAACTTTTATAACTTAGAAAATCTCTCTCTTCAGTTTTGAAACACACTTTACATGCAAAGTAAATCTCCATTCAGACTAGTTCAGTAGACCCCAGGATGTAAGTAATGTGTAAGCATAAGGGACTAGAAGGATGCTCCTGGATCACTGAAGTCCATTCCCCTGCTAGAAAATACACCAAATGACTATTAAATAAGGGCAGCATTCCACTATAAAACCAATTCATTATTTTAGCCCTTGCTATTCTGCCTGGAAAGTCACTCCACAAACTCAGTACCCTAGTGGCATTATCTGCAGATGTATCATCTGTATGATCTGTAGATGGCAGTCACATCACTCTCAGTGTTCTGTTCTCCTCCACCTCTATAGCTGTCAAATTTCCCTCACAAAATGGGCTCTCTCCTTTCTCCTGATGATCTCACTTGCTACATTTGTTCCAGCTTCATTTCATCCTTTTGAATGCAGATGACCAGAAACACGCAGAGTGATCAAGGCACCAGTGAAACCTCACCTGATCTGGATCCCTTGTCATTGTAACTGATTCTGTTACCCCAGTGATGCAGTGACCATTTCATGCACCTCATCTTCATTCTGCTTTTCCTGCTCATTTTCTACTGATAACCTCTCAGCCCGCAGTTCAATTTTCTGCTGTTAGTTCCCAAATGCAGGCCCACCTAGTACTTTGTATTATTAAATTTAGTCTAGATGCTATTACTTCAGTCTTCAAGGTCATGCTGTTCCTGCCCTGTAACATCCCACTCTTGTAGTACTAGGACTCTTAACTGCGCCATCAACAATCTTCATTATAGTGGAGACATTCTGTTGCCCCAAAACTGGTAGAAAGCACTAATAAAGGCAACCATTCCCCAGAGAGCTCCCCAAGAAATTGAACCAGCAATCTTCCTCAGGTCTGATGCTCTCTGAAGTCACCCCAGCTGCCACCTCCCTTTGCCTATATTTACAATTACTTTAATAACTCCCATCTCCTCCAGTTTTGCTTCTTCTTTTCCATTTGGCACCACATCAGATGTTTTACTTTAAAAAAAAAAAAAGACCAGCTTTTCCTACTTAAAATAAATCAGTTTTCTTTCCCTGAACAGCTATCAGAACACATCATCATCACATACCAAAGGTTAACAATGGCACATTAGCTATGCTAACAGGGTCTTCAAAGGCTCTACACACTATTTTGCTATATTAATCTACTACATTACTGATTTTAACGACAAGCTGGCAGGTCTCTAGTAGCTCAGCTTTTTCCTGTCTTATAGACAGATATAGTCACACCAGAATTTGATAAATGCATTAAAATGTCTTTATATTTAGCCCATAACTTCATATGTCTTTTACAAACAAAACAAACAAACAAAAAAGAATATTAAGATAAAAATCATCTGCTCTTCTCCTTCATCTAACATAACCGCAAAAAAATTGCTTGTACTTGTGGATTCTGGGTTTCTTCGTTTTCTCCCACACCTGCTCCTAGAGCATAGTATCAACTGCTACCCAGTACTTTGCCCTCTGAAACAAGTGACCTGGTTTTCCTTATGTCCTTCACCAGGTGACTATTCACACTGCAGGGTACTGAACCACGCTCCTTCAGGATTCAGTTCCTTGCACAGGATACTCATTCCTGATAGTCTGATTCTCCTTGAACTTGAAAAAATAAGTCTCCTCCATACTCCAGATCCTGAGACCTCTGCAAGGTCTGCAATAACTCATTCATGCTTTCCTGTACTGCAGGAACTTCCCTGGCATGCGTCCTGATCTCCTTCTCAAACATCTAACTGTTCTGGCACCATTTAACTGCACATTTTAATAGTAATTTACATCAGGGCTAACTTCAGACAATGCAAGTCCCAAGCAAGATGTGGAAATGAGAACCTGGACAATAGCATACAAAATTCTTTATTTTCCATGAACCCATCCATCTTGCCACAGGCACAGCTGTCTTCTGAGAGCTCAGACCTCCCACATGCTCCTCTCCAGTTCTGCACCCTTGGCTTTGCTCACCTCCAAACACAACCCTAAGTCCTCAGAAATGCAGAAGCCACGTTACCTCAGGACCCCCCAGGCAGACTGCAGCCCCTTGGCTTAATACAGGAGCTAATTACCACAACTGTCCACAGAAGATCTGCTGTGCAGGCCTCTACCCTTCAGAACAGAACAGACTTATGTGCTCAGATGCCAAGAAAGTATAAAAAAAGTGAGAATAATAAAGACTAATACTGAAAATCTGGCCTAGACTTCATACACGAGTGTTGCTCCAAGGCTGGAATTCAACCACTCTACAACTACTCCTCCTGTTTAACAACATTCCATAACAGTAATTCCTGTGAGGAAAGGATGAGGACATTGGACTGTCCCCCCTAGAGAAGAGTAGACTGAGAGGTGGCCTCACTGCTGCTTGAGGAGAGGAAGCAGAGAAGTGTGCCGGGCTCTGCTCCTGGTCACCAATACTAGGACATGTTGGAATGGTGCAAATCTGAGCTGGGGAGTATGAGGTTGGCAATTTAGGAAAAAATTTGTTATCATGATGAGGGGGGGGAGTGGTCAAACACCGGAACAGGCTTCCTAGAGAGGTGGCTGGTGCCCCATGTCTGTTTAAGAGACCTTTGGACAATGTCCTCATTGGTATGCTTTAACTTTTGCTGAGCCCTGATGTGGTCAGGCCACTGAACTAGATGATCTCTGTAGGTCCCTTCCAACTGAACTGTTCTATTCTATTCACACATTAAAACAAAGAAGTTATTTAGATTCAGCTCAAAAACTAGCATTAGAATAAAGTAGCCAAACATATTCTAAACACAGAGCTACATGGATAATTTTTTTTTGTAAATCAGAAGTGTCAATTCCCGCTTGAAGTAATTTAAAGTAATTTCTGTGCTGTAACTGAATATAGACAAGGAAGATCACATCTGGTGCCAGGGCTGTGCAAACGCATTTATAACTAGAGCTGAATACCAAAATCCAGCAATGATAGAATTCATTAGACCAGTATAATGCTGTGTAATTACCCTCTTTTTTTTTTTTTTTTTTAATCATCCACTGTGTGCCTGAAGAGCTCTTCTTACCCCTTGATATATTTACACACATCCTGTATAAAAGCCTGAGGAAGCATTACATGTGTCAGAGCATGACATGGAATGGAAAGGCAACTGTTGTACATTAACTGTTGTCAGTGAATCAAGAGGAAACAAAACTAAATTCATTCCCTGGCATATAATTTACAGATGGATACTGGATTTATGTTTGTTAGTAAGTTGAACCCCTCTGTCAGTAAGGAAAAGTCATAATATGACAAAATCACCTTCCTCCACCAGCACTGCTTCCTCAGCTTGCCCAACATGTGTTTTCGGCTTTCCACCAAACACATCATCCACTGACTTTGGCACAAATCTTTCTAAACATCTTTCCTGGGTATTTCCTCACGGAAGCCAGCCCCATGCATTATCACACCTAAGATTTGGAAAGACCTGACAGCAGACAACTGTTGTCTCTCAGGCATTACTTAACTTCCTTTGCTTTGCTTTATTTTTTATCCATCACAGGGAGGTGCCCTGTGCCTGCTGCCAGACCACTCATGCAGACATCCTCTCATCTCAGACAGTCCAGTCTTCCTCCATTGATCTGTAAGTCAGTCTCATGCATATAGGCCCTATCAAAACATCCCAGTTCCCTGAGCCACCAGTGCAATCAGAGAGAGCTGCCACACTTCTGTAGTAACACTTTGTCAGATAAGAAGGGCATTTGCTACCACTACCCTAATTTTTCCATGGAGAGCTTTTCATGTAGGTCGTGCTCTCCATCTCCTTTCCAATGCACCCAGCTTGTCTTCACCATCCATAAGGAGGAGGGGAGCTTGGACTAACTGAGGAGTTAAGCTATCTGGAAAGATTAATAATGCAAACAATCCCGCAGTTTGTCTCCTTTGGTGGATGGGTTTGATGATGACCGTGCAGCTGAATGCCAGCTCCAGCCTTTGGCTAAGGCTCAGCAGGCAATTATGAGGCCAGCACAGGGCTTGCAGACAGTCCTGAGGGATGAAGCAAGAGCCTGCAGCCGCCTGCACCCCGTTCTCAACACAGCCAGATCCACACACCCAATAATGGCTTTCTCTCCAAAGCTGTAGCTGTGGCTGAACAAGAGATGAGGAAATGCAGACAGATAAAAGCAGTCTGCAGGGACAACAAAAGCAAGCTGAAGCCAATTATGATTTGCACTTATTTCATACCAGCCCACGGGACTAACACAAAAAACACCGGCACTGACCAGCCCGCTTCATTTTCAATTCTCCATTTTTCATGGAAGTTATTTGAGCTATGTGCCTGCAGGCTCAGAGGGAGCTGCTCCACATTAAATATATATTGAATTCATAACAAAAATACTCTCTCTGAAGTGGTGTTTTTATTGTAAACAAAAGCTGCAGAAGTTCACACCTGAGGTTCCAACTACAGAATAAACTGGCATTTAGCACGTAAAAAACAGCCAAAAGGAATATTAAAATCATCAAGCCACAACCTAAAGGATGCAGAGTCGTCTTTCAAAGGGAAAAGGTTTGTATACAAGTAAAAGAAAAACACATTCTTTCTATAAACTATGGTATGCAGTAAATTTATCTTTCAGCTGTTTACCGGTACAATTAAAAAATTCCATCTTTTTTACAAGCTCAGGATTTGGAAGACATGAAAGATGTGCTGGAAAGAGTATTTTTAAACCCTGCTAGACAAACTTAGCTTGTAGTTTTAAAAAAATGAAAGTGAAGTACCTTGGTGCATGAACTGCTTTTTTTTAATTAGTATTTTGATCATTTTCCAATTAGTTATTGTGACAAGAATATATCTGAGACAGAACTAATTTAAATTTTATATCAATTCCTTTTCTCTCACAAGAAGCATAGAAGAACAAGAAAAAGACCCCAATAAACGAAGCAAAACGTGTTTTAAACTCACAAAATGTAAACCTTTAAGAAAGAATCTGTCAGTCATCTTTGAGGAAGGATTTTTTCAGATTTGCTTTCATGTATAATTATAGGGGAGAACATCTATTATTGACCTATACTATTCCTGATGCAGAGCAATCAAAACACCAACACTATAGGACTGCCCAGCAGTACTACTGGCTGTTTTTCTTCCAACAAACATGGGATTAGGCTGCTCTGTATGATGTCAAGCTCCCAGAAAGGTCTCCATAACTCTGCAGTTTACTCTTAACTGACAACAGGTAAAAGTGTACCTACAGCAATCACCAAAGCAGCACTGCTATTCCAAGCAAAAAAACAAAAGTATTCTGAGGCAGCAACTTCTCGAAGTGGTTAAAGGCTGCTGCATCCCAGCCCCTCCCCTGCCAGACAATGAGCACACCAGCATGTTTCAGTTAAGCCAGATATGGGCAATGGGGTCAGTGCTGTTTGGAAGAGCCCTGTCTGCTAGGTGAGACAGATGCTGCTTGGGACAGATCAACTAATGCTGCTTGCTTTCAAATATCTTCTTCCCAAGAACCTCTTGCACACCAACCAATGAGCAGATTAAAACATCTGACTCCTTGCATCCTGGCAAGCTGCTCAAGGACCATGTCTTTCCCAAGAGCTCTGCAGCCCTTCCTGCTGTAGATGGCTGACCCAGTCACCATGATGTTATGGAAATGCCTACAGTTCCCTAAGAAAGAAGCACAGCAGGACAAACCACCTTAGCAGACTAAAGAAAACAACAGGACTGCAATAGCAGAATCCATTTTAGATATTTTTCACACCACATGCTTTTGAAAATCATTATCATGTCTTCCAAATAATAATATTAAACTCTATAGAATGTGCGATGAAAAGATGATCTGGCTAAGTACGTATTTGTATCTAAGTTTGAAAGCTTGAAATATTCTAGCATGACATCTCACAGCTGGCAATAAATAAATAAACCTACAGTTAAGACCAAGTGGAATACCTAGCCTTGATATCACAAAGATACAGGGACACCTATGGTGAAACAGGTATCTAGAAAAAAATATTACATATTCTGGTTTGTTTTTTATCATTTTCAAGTGAGGCTTGGTTTGGTAGTTCCAAATACTTATTGAGGGAAAAAAAAAAAAAAAAAAAAAAAAAAAGAAAGAAAGAAAGGAACAACAGAAAAGCAGATTCATGGATAATTAATCTCTGAAACTTTCAAGAAAATGACAATACAGAAGTCAGTCATGGAGGTGAAGGCTCCAAAACTAATATTATCAACATACATCAGCAATTTAAATCATTTGAAACAAGGATGTTATAGGAGCTAGTTGCATACTTAAAGTTCAATATTTGCATAAGTCTTTGCAAGTTCCAAATAGAAAATCAGAGAAATTGATTCAAGATAAAGACCTAGAAGGCACCACAGACAGAGTATTGCAACTTAAATCTTATACTGAACTTGCACTCTACACAGAATTTTCATGGGACCCATTTGTATATGTAAAGGGTTTTTCCATCCTATAAGGAGATTTGCAGTGATTATTACATCAACTACATTTCCATGTTGAGAGAATGTAGGAAAGGAAAAGAATATAGCAGAACACCGAAGAATCTATCAGATACAGCTTTGGATATCACATATCATTTACTAATATTTCAAAAGTGCTGCAATTAAGAGGCAACTACACTTTGCTTTGTCTTCTTTACAATTTTTTTTTTTTTTTAAGGAAACGGTAATTCCCTGTTTCTGTACTTAAGTATTTCCTCAGATATGTGAGGAAGTTATCAATCATTTTGCCTCAAACACTGCTACAAAACATCTTGAAGACCACTGAACAGAAAGCTCTCACACTTTAAGCTGAAGACAGCACCAGCAGATTTGAATAAAACTTGCACTTCCAACATGCTAATTGGTCACTGGAATCAAATGTTCACTACAGAAGGAAGTTGGGGACTGAAATCCAATGTTCGTTTTTCAAAGAAGCATAAAATATAAAAGCAAGACCCTTAAGTATATACATCTTTTTATAGCTTATGAAACAGATGCGGGAAATCTTAGCACAGAAACACTTGGTCACAAAAACTTTTCATGAGATATCCCACAGAAGTTGATGTTGACACTTCTGCTGAGTATGGCTCTTGGAAATACAGCCAGTAGAAATAAAATTAATAATAATAACAGTCTTACCTGGTCCCAGGGACAGATGATTCCTCCAAAACACATGAAGAGATATCCCATGGCAACAAGACATACCCAGACCACCAGTGAAAATATACGGAGCAGCTTCTTAAAGACAGACTCTAAGCAGACAAGGATAAATATAGCAAAAAAAATTGCTAGGGCTGTTGGAACAGTTATTAAAAATGCCACGTGGTCTTCAATTTCCTGGAAACAAAAGAAAATGAAAAGGAAGTTAAAAACTGATACACTTAAAGGTCAGACAAGAATAAGATACTCTTAAATGATGGTGCACTGATATTTCAGAAAGACATGGGAATATGAATCAAATGTCAAGCAATATGAATCAAAACAGGATTTCTGTTGATGTAAGAAGCTGTAATTTGGATTAACTTCATAAATGACCATTAACCACCCTAATACTTCTTTTGTTAAATTGAGATATATATTAGTTTAAGTAGATTGAGAAAACTAACTCACACAGCAGTAACGTGGTAGGCGTGAAGGACTAAGTGAATTAAAAAGCAAGGGAAATCTAATCTGCAGAAAGTGGCACAAGATTTTCTGCTCCTGAATTCACAAGATCCCTGCAGTCAGTATGGTTTGCAAGTTAAACTGATGCATCTCCACTGAAGAATGCAACTGTCTAAACACTTCCCAAATGGACTTATGTCACCCCTAAGTCCATTAGAGTCTAATTGTTTTGACTGCGATATCTATCAGGTACTATCTTGCTCCTGTTTGAAGCATTCAGCTGGATGGGTGGCTTACAGATTACACGCACCTTTTTCTTCCTAGCAAGTGCTTGCTTTGAAATGTGCAGGCAACATGAATAGTAATGGCTGGAACGTACCTCAAAAAGAGATTCAGAATAAAGCAAAATTAAATTTATTTACAGAACCTGTATAAAAGTTACTACACTAACGTGTTTAAATCATCTAGTGATAGAAGCATTAAAAAAATATTTATTACTGTATTTGTTCAAAAGTATCCGTGATTGAAGTACAACAGTACTATATCAAACGTTGGTTGTACAACCTTCGTTCATTCAGGCAGCTGTTAAGAGTTGTAGCAACACTTTGTAGCAAGAAAGGATGGCAAAAGTAAACCCCAAGTGCTACTGTTGCAGCAGTATAATATCCTCCACAAGTCACACTGTATCACCTCCACTTCTCTCGTTGGTGAAATCATGGGGACAATCTGAAAGCGCCTATTTGATCATTTTTCAACACTGAAGCAATTATTTTCCCCTAGTTTTGTAATGGCATTCTTACTGTCTGATACTTGTTGCCCACTGGTAGTTTGTCAGCTTAAATACTTTAAATTTTATCTTCTGTGGGTTTGTTTGTTTTTTTCTTACTTACATAAAACTTTCTACAGTTAGTGCAAAAAAGTAAATAAATAAGAAATGTGTTTCAGCATTTGTTTATTTTTCTTCCTCATGAAAGACAAACTACATAACACGTGCTGCAGCATTCTTTCATGCCCTTTCCCTGCTGTTCATGATCTTATTGTGCACGCTCTGCACACTTCCATGTTTGTCAACTGCCACGAGTATGCCCACGCCTCCGGTCAGCACCACACCAGGCAGGAGCCACGAGCTCACATAACCAAAGCTCAAGCAGCAGACTCTGGACTTTGACAGGACAAGAGGGGAATTGATCGACTTTCCGCCAAGCTCATTAGCTGATACACCATATGGCTCACGCCATTAGCCATCAGCCATATGGCTCCTAGAGCAGAGAGGCAAACTCCCTGGCTGCTGGAAACCAGTGGAAACACAGCTATGAGAGCCTACCTCTGATCAGGCAGGGCAGGCTGAGGGTTACTCTTCCTGTACCTCAGCTATCACCACAAAGCCAAAGAGAACAACCAACAGTAGCACTTCTCAGAACTAACACTTGCCTTCCTCACCTTTAAAACAATATATTTAAGTTACCTTTTCTTCTTCTGTTTAAACTCCATAATAAATGGGGTTTGTTCATCCCTACCCCTGAAGCTTGTTTCAGTGAATGTCATGACCAATTTCAGCCCAGACTGCATGAAAAACATT
>PPHD01021604.1:0-13186 GCA_002909625.1 Bambusicola thoracicus | reverse complement strand
AGGTAGACTATCCAATATCTGTTGTACTGTAAGACTATACTTCAGTGATGCATAGCTCTGAGAAGGAATATATGACCAGCAGAACTACCTGGTGATATCTAACTTCGATAGAGTTGCATAAGCATTGATTTGAAATACATGAGATACAATGGTCTAAATTTCTTCCAAAGCAATTACTTTTATACTACTGAAGTGTAATTGGTTTCACAGAATGTACACTATTAGTGGAAACTAATGGATTTTACTGTGTTTCAAGGAGTTTGTTGGAAAGTAAACTGGGTTTACTTTCATGGACAGCTAGGCTGTCCATGTGAATCAAAGTAGTTGTAGTGAATTAGTAGAGCTGCATTGTTTGATACTGTTAAGAAGCAGGTTCTATTATTTCATTTTTTTTAAAAGAGGTACTGGTCTAACCAATAGAGCAATTTTATGGCAATGAAGATATAATTCCTATTCACTAAAGGATGCTCTGATTTCTCAGGGTTACCCCTGAAAATGTTGCAGATTGTAGGTACTTTTCAGAGAAGGTATAACTGCCTTCCCTGCAGCTTTATCTTGGCTAGGAACAGAGGTAGAGTAGTTGAAAACTATTCAAAGTAAAATATTGTTTTTTGTCAAAAGCAAATTATCTTGTTGACCAGAATTCTTTGATGTGAAAAAGCCAAAACATCTCAGATTTCTTTCTTCATTGTGAGTACACTTTGTTATAACTGTGCTTTGATTTCTTTTGTCAAAGGTTCTTTTCAAATTAATTGTTTTGATTTTTAGGCCAAAATATACTAGTGAGTTTAATTGTACATATTTTCATACTATTTTCAAAATGACCAAATAAATATTTTAACCCCATCCTGTAACTAAGTGAACTCAGTTTCTTCCCTTCCATTCCTTAGTAAGGACAAGTTTTACTACGTGTGACATTCAAAAATAAATTAACACTGAAAGTAGTTCCACTACAAGAAAACAAAGTTAGGCTGGTTTTAATTACTGGCATCACATCAGAATACTACTTTCCTTTCCTGGATGGTAGCTGTTACAAAACATTAATTAAATCATTAAAGCTTCCACTTTGATTCAAATATAGATTATGTGACCAAGTGAAAATTTAACAGAGTAGTGCCTGGTGATCTTTTTTTGCAAAACCATGCTAATTAATGTGGAATAAGTCTGATAGCATATCTAATAAAAAGAGAAAAGAAAGAATGAGAAAATTTATATTAATGATTGACTTGATGTCACTTCTGGGAATAGAATGAAATAATTGCAGCCACTCTGCATTCAGCAACTGTCAGTGATTTACCTTGATTGCAAGATTTGTATCACCATCTGTTACTGTTAGGAACAAGCTAAAATAAATGATATCTTTGTGTGAATTTTGCACTATTGTACATCATTTTCTCAAACTTCTGATGGTCAGAGTAAAAAAAAATATGATAATAATGGTGTATATATAGTGATATATATATATGTGGATGTGTATGTATTGATATATACATGTGCATATGCATGCAAGTATGTGTGTATACATACATGCTCCAAGAGCTGCTGTTAGTTCAATAGGAGGTGTCTTTTTTTCAGTTTTTGAGGTATATAAGCTCTTTCACTAAGCTTCATTTTACATATCTGGTATCATGTTTCTCATGAAATGAATTAATTCCTCGATTTTAGCCTCTGTTATTTATGAAAGCAGTTAAAAAAAAAAAAACTACATTTTTTTTTTACACTAACAGATCAAAAAGGAAGAAACAAAACTACTATTGCTATATTTACTTGAAAGTTATGGGCAATACATAACAGAGTCGATTCTGAATTAAGTTAATAACTACCCATATTCACCTTAAAATTTGTAAATTATTGTCACACTGAATTGCAGCCCATCTTGTCTCCTTTTTGCTCTAGTACAAATAGCTTGAGAAGGCATTCCATTTAGGTAAGAAATTTCACAAAACTAAATTTTTATGATATCTTGAAGTTAAAAAAAAAGATATTTTGGAATAATATAATTTAATTGAAGTCAATAGAGCAGGTAAAATGACAGAAGCCCATAAAGGTGACATGTCAAAATGTGTTTTCATCTTTCGATGTTGTGTGACTAAAGCTACCTTACAAACAACTGAGAAGCATTATGAAGTTCCAGTAATGTCAAAATTGCCTTGCCACCATCTTCCAGCATTTTACTAGATGAATAACGAATAGAGGATGTATTATGATCAATGGATAAAATGTTCCATTTTGAACATTAAAAGTAAATATTTTCCCTGCCTGTTCATGAAAAAATCTGTTAGTGCTAAATACAGAAACCAATTACTTAGTACCTGAAGCACAAAGGCTACTGGCAGAAGCATTTTTAAACAGCAGCTGTGAAGAACTCTGCAAAAATGCAATATTTAACACCGAGATTAAGAATGGCACATTCATAGAGGAACAGCCCTTGTTTCTCTACTTAGCAAACATGAACAGAACAAGTAGACATTTTAAGACTGGAGAAGGAATTAGCCTTTATGAATTTTGACATCCTATCTTGAGAGCTTTTAACAGTTTTCCTGTTACTTCTAAAGATCTGAATCTTCTGCCCATGCGACTGAATTGGTAAAACATAGGAACACTGGAAGTTTTGTACTAACATGTGGAAGAACTTCTGTACAGTAAGAGAGCACTGGAACAGATTGTCCAGGGAGGTTGTGGAATCGCCTTCTATGGAGATATTCAAGACTCATTAGGTTGCCTACCTGTGTGACCTATTGTAGGGTACTTGCTTTAGCAGGAGGGTTGTATTCTACGATTTCTTGAAATCTCTTCCAACACCTGCAGTTCTGTGATTCTATGAAAGCATTTTCCAATTCTTTCTAACATATTCTACCAGTCAGAACTTGGTGTACATATCCTCAGGTTAGTAATGATTCTGTAATAAAATCAAAGGAGCTTAAACTGCTTTTAAATGTCCTCAGTGAATTTGAACATGATGCTTTAAGAAAATAAAGAGGAAAGCAGACTATAGCAATGGAGGTTCTTTTGTATCTTCTATAAATATTGATTTTAAAGCAAATCTAAAAATACATGAGAAGGGTAACATGTCTTTCTCTTTCCCTGAGGATCATCAGAGCCCCAATCCACCTAGAGAATGAAAATCTCTTCTGCAACATGCCTGCCTCTTTTTCTGAGTAGGTCAGTCAGGTATGGAGCTGAGCTCAGTAACTTTCCATGGAATATTAGAATGGATACAGCCCATAATGATTAGATAAACTATTTCTTCTCTGAGTCTAATGGTCTGTAAGGTAAAAAGTGTGGAGTTCAGGCTAAAAGATAGAAAACGCTATAGAATGATTGTACTTCACAATGAAAAGGACTTTACTTTCTTGAGTTTATATTGCTGAGGGTTTTTAGGTATGTGACTATGAGAAATATTGTCTAACAAAAGTCAAGAGATGTTTTGTGTTTATAATATTAGAAGTATAAAAAATATTTCTTTACATTAGCAAGGTCTTGATACTAAAATTGGTGACAGAGATCAACACTTGGGGAAGATTAGCAAATTCTAATTCCCTTGGAGATTCCTTTGTTTGGAGAAAACTGTACCTTAATCTTCATTAAGTAATGATCACATTAAAAAAAAATGCTGCTGAAGAGATGTGATGTTTTTCAGACAGAACTATTTATACTATTTCAATTATTCCTTGGGTTGGAATAATGATAGGAATAATCTAAGTTCCTACTTATTTGCAGAGAATGATTTCTGATATATTAATAACTACTAAACCAGTAAATTCTGAGGAAAATTCTATAATTCTTTGTAAATATACCTCTCTCCCATTGGGTATGGACTAGGCAATCCAAGTCTAAGTCAGCTGAAATTAAATGGAAAGATGAAAAATAGACCCTCAGTAGTGCTTTCTAATTTATTAGGACAAAAATAACAGAGTTACTTCACTTGAGAAAATTGGGACAAAGTATGAGAGAAAAACTTAGAATTTTCATAATGGAAAACTATCTCAAATGTGTCCAAAGAAAGGGAAAAAAAGAAGACCATGGGTAAAACTCTGAGAAAGAGTACTGGCCCCATGAAGAACAGAAAAATGAACTAATTGACAAAGAAAGATAGAATTTAAAGGATTGTAGATGAAATTAAAAAGTGCAAAAATAGAAGCTGATTTAGGTCTTGCAAAAGTATTCAAACTATTGTTAAGACATACACTCATAAGGGAAAAAAAGAAAGAAGAACTGTAATAGAAAACACAGATTGTGCCACATGTTCTTGGATAAGATAATGATGTTCTAGACAGAGGAAGTATAATATGACTAAGCCATATGGTTTTTCATGAAGCATTTGCTATGGTTCTACATAGGAACTCTGTAATTAACTTGGTAGTGTACTAGACTTAAAATACATAAAAATCGTTTTGGACACCTTATTTTCATTTGTTACCTTAACAGAAAGAGCAGCAGAGTTCTACCAAAATATGATGTAACAATGTTTTGGAAATCGATATAGAAAATAATTTGGGATTAATGAGATATTTTTGAAGGTTAGAGCAATA
This sequence comes from Bambusicola thoracicus, assembly GCA_002909625.1. NCBI lineage: Eukaryota > Metazoa > Chordata > Aves > Galliformes > Phasianidae > Bambusicola > Bambusicola thoracicus. Next base: position 8,654 of record PPHD01021604.1, on the reverse strand, counting down.
GGAATAAATAAAGTGCAATACTAACTACATATGAATAATTCATTTAGACTTTGACTTGGCTTCTGGTGTTCAACTCCTTTTTGAAGGGAATCTGAATCTGGAATGTGATACAGAAGTACTTCTTCATACATAATGATGTTAGGAGGAATGATGATATAACGAAGGCAAATGTAGTAGGTAATGTGAAGGTAATCCCCACAGGTCACTTGGGGTCACTTGTGCTGTTATACCCACTTCATAGGTAGAGGAAGATCAACTTTTACTTCTTTTTCTTAGAAGTTTTATGTAGCTGAACACAGAAATAATACAAGAGTAGATTTAATTTACCATTTTTGAATTCTGTAACATGATCTTTGGATTTGCTGCAAAAACTAGGATAATAGATGAGGCAGGAGAGGAAAAAAAGAAATTGGTATTTTTATTCAAAGAAAGTATGTACTTGTGAATTAAAATCCACAGGCCTCTGTGAAAAGTTTAAGCAATGACATACAATAAACATTCATACTGTTTCAGAGGAGAAGCCATAGAGTGTCAATAAAGCTCCAGATTAAGGGAAAAGTCCTAAAGTTCTTATACCACTCTGTAAATTTCTTTCAGATCACTTGGGACTTGCAGCATCCATCCAGCCTATGCAGGATAATTTAAACTTGAGATCTTATAATTATATTCAATTTCTTCCATCATTTTTTATTTTTATTGTTTGTAAATATACTGCTATACTTTAAATGTATATACTACCTTGGTTATCATATACAACTACTGTGAATGATAAAGCATAGAACAACTTATTCAAAGACCAGACACTCCAGCTGAAATATGTTATACTTATTCATGGTTTGGGTGCCAGACTCTCTGTTGTGCCATCTGAACCTTGACCTAGAATGACCAAACACTAGTCATGCAAGAAAGTCTTTTATCATCCCAGCTTCTTCAATCCTTTGAAAAAATGTTGTCAATTATGTCATTTAAATATGTTGGGCATGGTGAATAATTGCCTGCTAAGACTAGTCTTTAAGGTGAGAAATAGTCGTCTGTGAACTCAGGAGACAGAAAATGAGACTCTCTGTCCCAATCTCATTTAATTTATTATGTTCTTTATTTCTCCCCCTCCTGCTTCCAGAAGGGCTTTCAGCTACATTATCGGGACATGCACACTTCTTGTAGTGAAAGGTCACTGATTAATTCACTCTGCAACATAGTGCTTTGTGAACTTTTCAGATGTAAATTCTGTTGTTACGCTTGTTGGAGAACATGTTACTGGAAAACATAAGCCTGTTCCAACCTAAACCATCAATGCAAGAGGACAAAAAGAATGATTCTTTCAAGAAGCATCACTAATTAAGGGAGTGAAATTAATCAGCAAGTGCCTGATCTGCAAGGTTTCTTTGCTCACAATATGCTGAAGAGCTCCTTCTACTCAGTGATTCTTAGTGAATGATGTTTTTCTAAATACAAGAATTGCAACTCGTGCTTGCAATCAGGATTATTTTGATTTAAGGGAAAAAAGAAAACAAAGAAAAAAGAAGATAAAAGTCTGCTGATGAAAGTGCAATGGTACTTTATAGTGGTTGGTTTTAATTATATCACCTCCATTTTGTGTTTTATTCCTTTTGTTTGTTTGTTTGTTTCATTTTGGGGATGACTAAAACCGTAATGGTTTGCATTTAAAACTGCAAGATTTCGAAAGCATAAATATGTTATGGCATTTGTTGAACTTCCTGTTCTGTACAGATGCATGATGGACCATTTTTTGTGTGTCATATCCCATTAGATCCAAGAGTTGTTAAGCTTTCAGAGTCTGATGTAGCTTCCGTTTTCTGACCTTTTATCATATTTCTGGGTGGAGACTGCTGGTGTAAACCCAGGACAAGAACATTTTAATTTCTAGCAAGTGCCTCAAAAGATAAGCACGAAATTAAACATGAATCATATTTCAAGAAAATCACCCAAAGTACTCATTTTCCTCAGCACAAGAAGTAGCTAGAACCTAGATAAATGTATAAAATATATCTATGTGCTTTTCTTCCCCAGTTTCCTAGCATCTCAGCGTAATACATCATTTCAGTCAGTGTCACTTCTGAATTCCATGTCACTTTCCTGATTCATTATGCCTTTGATCCTCTCTCACCTCTCAGATGTCTTGGTTTTTTTTTTGTTTTTTTTTGGGGGGGGGATTATTGACATCTTGTTTCTTTGGTATGATTTCTCCCAAGTCAAGTCTCCTCCAAAAAAAAAAAAAAAAAAAAAAGCGTACCTACGATATAGTTAGGGCTGTGGGGTCTTTAACCATGTTTATATAACTAAAAAGGTAGGAAAATTAAAATCACCTATAACATCAGCTACTTTCATGTAACGTTCCAAACAAACCAGTACATCTTAACCATTTTAATCAAACCATTGCCATGGGACATTGAGCTATGGTGAACTTTTGACTTCTGAGAACCAAAAAAAGACTGGGAGAAAGAACGTGGTGATTATTTTTAGAATAAAATAACACTCTGTATGTTTAATTATTATATCTACAATCTCAGAAATTAGAAGCACTTTTTAAAAAAATTTATTTTATTTTATAAATATGTAACTAAGTAATCTGCATCTTTTTAGGCAGGAATCCTCCACTTAAGTTTTCATGTTGCTGACCAGCTTCCTCCACTCCGTACTTTAGGAACTACTCTCTTATGTTCCACTGACTTCAAACTATGTCTTTAAAAACCACAACGTAATATCTACCACCTGCAAAATATTGTGAAGTACTAGGAATAGTTGTAATGAAAACTGGCTGCAAGCGTCATAACACCAGGTGACATTATTCATAACCTACAGTTGTAACAAGGTTATGATGTAAAGTTAGTGATCATAGATGAAATAAGCCAGGTACAAATGTGAAAATATCCTGAATTTTAGAAATAATACAACCAAATATAATAAATCTTGCCTGCAAATGTAATAAGGCTTTTAACTGAAATGTAATAAAATCTATCAACAGCTGCAGTGTATATGGAACATATTATATAGTTTTACTATGAATTATACCTCCTGCTGTTTATGGACTCCACACTGTCATGCTTTGTCTTCCTCCAGAAAATCAAGTGCTACAAGACTAAGTGTTTTCCAATTTATATCAAGTATGACAGTGTGCTAATACAAAAATGTTGACGGTGAAAATGAAATTTTGAATCCAGATGTGTTCCTTCGTCATCCCACTAGCAAAAGGGAAAGGATGTGGTCTACCACATGTGGCTCAAACACTTCCTCAGCTGGACAAGGTAGGAACCAAAATAGATGATCTAGGGGTAACTAATCTGTTCCTCTACTGCTAGCAGTATAAATCCTTACACAGAGGAGTTATGATGAGTGACACAGCAGGGAGAAAGTACAATATACCTGATCTTTATGTGTCTCACTTTTTTGGCTTCTGAAATTTCATTAGAGAATAATATATATCATTTCCTAGTAAGTGCCAGTTGTGGCTTCTTTACTGTAGTGCTATCCCAATAAATGAACTGAAAGGACTGATATGATATGTCTGACTCTTTGCCACCTCTTTATGATAAACATGTTCATCTCTACAGTTCCTGACACAAGTACCCAGTGCTGTAGCTTAGGAGAAGCCTAGAAGGTTCTACATTAAAATATCAAAAGGATAATTTTGATAGTTTCTCTGTGTGCTGATGTCGTCTGATCTTCAGTGCTGCTAAGTTCTTTGCTACGTCGCATCCCCTGGTTGTCATGAAATTTTATACTGGCCTGTTCCAAACTCCTACATTTCCATTGAGAATACAATGAGCTCAAATAAAAACCTATATATTTTCACAAGCTATTTATACTGTGCCATATGAGGCCATGGCAGTCTCCCAGATTTGCCTTTTGTCACTTTGTGTTATGGAAACGAACATTATATCACAGGAAAACAACATGCTATGTTGTCTCCTGACACTTTCAGCAGCAGACAGCTCACTGATGATGTCACTATAAATAAGCCAAAGTTAAAAGCCTAAGAAGTTATTAGAGAGTGCTTCTGGTAGAACTTAATATTAAATTGAGGTATTTTACATATCCCAAGAAGGAATTAATATGTACAGTGTCTACCTGTTGCAAAAAAACATTGCTGCAGCTCTCAAAGTGAAGTTGCTTTGAGCTGTAAACTTATACCACAAACAGTTAGACAAAATAACTACATGCTTAAATTCCATTAGGCACCTCTGTACATATACTGAGATGCCTATGTAAGTACTGTGTCTCAAGAGATAGAATTTGAAATTAGGAAAATCAAATTCTGTTTAGTTCCTATAAAGAGAAAAACTATTATATTTCTGTTTTGAAAATTATAGGAAAACTAAGCATACTCTTTTGTGTGTTTTTAAAATAAAACTGCTACTTTCAACAAAAGGAGATAAACCATTTCAATTTGTTTATGTTTTTTAAGTTGACAGTGCACATTACAGACTATCATTACCATAGGTCTTGCTTTCATTTGAAGATCCATCTGGACTTAATAATCATTTTAAGTTTTATTGTATTTTGATTTCCACTTTGCAGTTGTGCAAGTCAAATGACTGCTTTACTAAATTAAACCCATGTCTATTTATTTCACAAATGATATTCCAAAATAACTCTAAATCATATCTAAGCAAGTCAGATACAGTGTACTGGTTATTCGGATAGTATTTCAACAAATAATCACTTAGTGTTTTCAGTATAGGTATTAAGTTATAGCATATTTTTAACTCTAAAAGATTTGGATGGCATGAGGCAGGACTGAGAAAATACCTATTTTATAAGCAAGCAAACAAACTGAAAGCAGACATAATTATCTTTGTACAAAGCATGGTGAAAACATGAGCTCACTGAAACCATCTCTCAGAAGTCCAGTTTCATGGGGAAGAACAATTGTTATGGTTCTAGGATTCTTCTGACTTTATTACTCATTATAGATGTGTCCTGTGTGAGTTGTCATGATGACAAAAACATTTAACACTTTGGCTCATATTTGACTATCAAACGCATTGGTGCTTTGAAAGAATAGTGATCCAATCTTCACAGTCTTTTCTGATTTTAAAGCTTATTTTGTAGATACATTGATTAATGCTTAGAAAGTAAAAACCACGAAAGAAAATTAATTAAAACCTTTAGATCAGCCACTAATGATTTCCTAAAAGACCTCTATTGATACATTGAGAAGTCTAAAAATGACGTCTAAAAAATGTTACTTTTGGTACCCGGTATTTTAACAGTAAAACTATCTAGTTGAGCTTTGCAATTACAATCCACAGTATCCAGGAACAATGACACAATGACAACTAAAGAGTGGTGAGCATAGGCTTCCTCTAGAGAGGGGCTGATACAAAATATTCCCTTCTGGAACAGAACAGGAGCTCCAAAGGCATGGTGATACTGGGAATGTGTTTATTTTCTTCCTGCTTGAAGAAACAGAGAAAGCACAGCTGCATCACGACACAATGCACTCCAGAAGTTCAGGGGCATCCTCCTGAGATGTTGCTCTTTCCTAGCCCTCTCTGGGGAAGTGTAGCCACTCACCACTCATGAGTCTAAACTGACATGAAACACAGTGGAGCACTGAGTGAAAAGCATTATGTCGGAATATCAAACTTTACTGTTTGCCAGAAAATGGAACACCTGCACTGGACAATAGGAAGTAGATTATTAGACTCAAGCAGATTTATCAATTTTAAAGGATGACATTTTCCTTCAGAGCCTACGAATGAATTTCACCTGGCAGTAAATGAAGGTCCATGGCAGGGGGATTACTCCCATCCCTGAAGTGTGATACTCTTTAGTCAACAGTTTTTAAATGAATGTGTTTGTTTGTTTGTTAAAAATGAGGTCAAGATATGAAAGAATTTGAAAATTCTTACTACTATGAGCTCTTCCTAAGGATTAATGATACTTAATTACATCCAAGAGAGAGGGATTATGAAAATTCCTTTATGCCAGAATTTTGATATCTACTGTCAATAGTAACTGCTGAGGTATTACAGTTCAACATTTAATTTTAAAACAGTAATCCGCAAGCACAACAAAGGCTACTCTGAAATTGAAACTTTATTATTGTCCCTGTCAAAACTTAACACCTAAAATGTAATCTCTACCTCACGTGCAAGGTAAAATTATGGTAATGGCAGTCTAATAATTAAGAATAGTAGTAAGAAAAGAATTTGGTTAACTCAAATATTCGCTGGAGACAGGATCCCAGTCTATTAGGTACTGGGTGTTTGTAGAGTGATGGCAATATGAGAGTCTTCAATATAAGGAAGTTTTTCATATATTTCACTTTTGCAGTTATAAAAAAGAAGTAAAATCTTTTACTTCTAAATGGAAAGCTAATATTAAGTTGATACTTGTGATGTAGAGCCATTCTGAAATATTTCTAATTTGTGTTATTCAGTGATTTATGCTTTTCAAATTCAGTTGGAACATCATAGGGAATAAATCTTATACTTTGTTCCTTGTGTCACAACACTGACTTCCTTTGCTTTATGCAGGTAACATTATTTAGATTTTAGACAGATAGAGCTTGTAATGTAGAAAGGCAAAGTTATTTCTAAATTTCTTATTATATTGTTGTTAGTTTATGATCATAGTCCACCATTCAGATTGATGGTTCTGATACTCCCATGTGTGGTTGGGACCCTTACGCAATTACACAGATCATTATGGTGGGTGACTTCTTTCTCTTGCTCTGGCAGTGACACTCATAATTTACCAAAGCACACTTCTCTGTCATTAATTAATCCTTTTTATATGTACATGTATGCATATATTTGTATGGCTATGTAAATGTGCATGTCAATACCTTCACACCACTGTGCATATATACATAAACATGTATATGTCGTTGCTATGGCAGGATCCTGCTAATATTTGAGAAACAAAAGAATAATTACCAGCAGAGGGCTCACAAGCTATTTTATTTTTGATGACAACAGCTGTTTAAACCAATGAGAGCTAAGAATTACATCTTCCCTGTGATTCAGTTTTCAGCATTTTTAATGTTTCTGTACTTGCACTAAGGTGTCCATATATCAAGGTGAAGGTACATAATCCCTTCTCTTTATACCAAAATTTCATTTCAGTATTATTATAATTCTTCTACTGAGTAAAAGTGTTCACTCATAGCCAGGAAATTTTACTTCTTTCTGCAAAGGCAATTGCAGTCTTTAAGTCTAGATATGCTTGAAGTTAATATACATAAGTTCTTGTTACGTACCACATGCGCGTGCACACAAGCTGGTGAACATGTACTTAAAAAACATTCCTGTAATCTATTCAGAGATGGATATGGACACAGCAACACAAATTGCCTTTTAAAAGAGGTGTTCAGATTAAGCACTGTCTTTTCTTTTATGGGTTCTGTATGCATGTCACTGACTGTGTCAGCCACCTCCACATTAAAAAATAGTTTTGATCCCTGTGCCTTTCCATGTTAGAAAGACTGTTGCTCCTCTAAATCCCTCTCAGGGATGCCTGTGTAAAAGGAAGCTGGCATAGCAAAAGTGCAAACAACATAGTGCATTGACTGTGTGCTGAAATGTAGTAACAAGAAAGACTGTACGTAACAGAATGACACCGTTATAAAAATAAAGACCTTAGATGGCAGTTTTGAGAGAGAATAAAGAAGAAAAAAGAATCAGATAGACTGACAGAACTGACTGTATATATGCACAAATCAGTGGTAATTGTAAAACTCTTTCTGTAGAGCATAACGTGGGAAAGTTTAAGAGATACATCTTCACTGGTTGAAATCTAGCTTCAAATTATCTCCAGTTCCTTTATTTCCTCCCCATAACCACCAATATCCCTCCCTCAGTAGCTCTTATTCTCCTTTCCTTCTTGGTTTTATTCTTTCCTTGTGATCTCTACCAAAGCTGGCTTTGCTCTTAAACCTCCCTTTGATTTCTCTGCTTCTCTAATTCCTTTCCTTCCCTCTTTGTTTTCATTCCCTTTACTTGATGCCAGAGCCTCTATTTTCAATTCTTCCCACCCCTGTGCTCTATCCCCTCTCAGTGCTCTCCACCTGACTAATCCCCAGTACTGGCTTCTTACCAAAAGCACTACTTCTACTTCTGTTCTCATGCTGTCAAACACATCTGGAAGAAACTCACTTCCTCTGCTTAAAGATAATTCTCTTATCTGAGCAGTCTAAAGATTTTTACTTCTCCTCCTGAATGAAATCTTAGGCTACAAATTGCCTATCTCTGCTCTCTACCTTATAGTTCTCCCTAAAATCTCAGCTCTTCTGTCTCCTTCCATAACAGCCTCCCCACAACCTTCCCCACCTCTTCCTTCAGCTTTATTGAATCATAGAATCATAGAATTGCTCAGGTTGGAAAAGACATTCAAAATCATCAAGTCCAACCACAACCTAACCATACTACCCTAACTAACAACCTTCCACTAACTCATGTCCCTGAGCACCACATCCAAATGGTTTTTAAACACATCCAGGGATCGTGCCTCAACCACCTCTCTGGGGAGCCTATTCCAGTGCTTCACAACCCTTTCAGTAAAGATGTTTTTCCTGATAGCCAACCTAAACTTACCCTGGTGCAACTTGAGGCCATTTCCCCTCGTCTTGTCACCAGTCACCAGTGAGAAGAGGCCTACCCTACTCTCTCTGTAAACACCTTTCAGGT